>JAODAL010011654.1:0-98903 GCA_025379985.1 Phyllomedusa bahiana | reverse complement strand
CCCAAAGATTTATTTATACCCATGGTGTATCTAGAAAAAGGGGGGCTACTTACGTCTTGAGGAACGAAAGTTTCTACATAACCATGGGAAAGGGATTCTTTACTGTAAGAGCAGTGAGATGTGGAACTCTCAGCCAGAGGAATTTTGTCATGGTGAATTCATTTAACAGAGTTCAAAAAGGGTTTGGTGCATTTCTGGGCATAAAAATATAACAAGTTATAGTGTCTAGGATTCGGAGGGGGGGTCATTGATCCAGGGATTTTTCCGATTTGCCGATTGGAGTCGGGAAGGATTTTTCCCTAAAATGAGGACAATTGGCTTCTACCTCATTTGGGGTTTTTACCTTCCTCTGGATCAACACCTTAGCACAACAGGCTGAACTGGATGGACGTCTCGTCTTTTTTCGGCCTTACAAACTATGAAACTATGAAACTATGAAACATATGCCACATAGCTCATCATACCCATGTCTGTGCTCCAAAAACATCCGTCAAGGCCGGGGCCAGACGCGGGGCGCAGCCGTAGAGGTAGGCCCCACATGACCCGGCGCGCCTGCAGTGGCGCGAGGTCAGGGGGCGGAGCTTAGTGCGTGGCATGTGGGAGGGGCCGGCATATAAGGCCGAGTCCCGCGCCGCGCGCAGGCAGGCAGTTGATTTTTCAAACCTGTCCCACCCACCCTCCCTTTTCTGGTTTGGGGGGGGGGGCAGGTCTGGGGGGAAAGGTCAGCACGGAAGGAGTAGTTGTCGAAAGGGGCCCGGGGCGGGTTTTGGGGTCCTTGGAGGTGGGGAAAAATTAGTGGGGAGTCAGGCTCCGCTTGGCTCCAGTGGTTGAGTGACCAGGTGGGGAAGGTTGGGGCCCCACAGGGCAGAGTCCTTGGGAGCGCGAGAATGGTTAGCCGCCAGAGGTGGCTTTTGGTGCCCTGAAGCCGGGGGGTTTACGGTGGGGGCAATGGCTGAGAGGAAGGAGGAGTTTTCGCCAGACCATGGTTGGGTTTGGGGAAAATCATAGCTCAAGGACCTCACCCCCAAGTTTTAGTTAGGGGTAGTGTCAGATAGGCTTTTGGGGGAAGGGATAAAAAAAATGGGTATTTGAGGGTTCTTCAATACCCATTGTTTTTGTAAGATTCTGTTACTTGTTTGTTAATAAAATGGCGGCTGGGGCCAATTTATCCACCCCCTGCCTCAGTGTCTTCTTGTTAAAGGGAGGTCAAGTGGGATTGGGTATTTTGGTCATAGATAGCCATAGATAGGTGCTGAGTAGGGTCATGCTGTTCTCTGCTTATTCATAAGGTGTTTGACAACCTGACTTGGCCCTATGAACTTTCAGTTCCCATGCTCACTTCTGAGTCGAGTAACCTAGAATATAAGAGCTATGAGTAGCTGCAATGAAGCTTAGTAGTTCCCACTTTCAGCATAGGGGTCCTAGGTTAAAATCCTTGCAGGAACCAAACATGTGGATTTTTTTTCTCAGTGCACATACCCGATCGGGATTTCTTTTTTTTTTTTTTCGAGAGGGGGAAGGAAAAATGCCAATAGACAGAAAAAAAAACAAGCAGCAGAATAACTTATCTGCACTGTTTGTATTCCATAGTTTTTTTTCAGAGGACAGGATTAAAATTGCATAGAATTACAGCACCTGGGGTTAAACACTGTCTCAGCAGTGAGTGTGTGTGATTACTAAGCAGAGAAGAGACTGTCAGTAGCTGCCAGAAAGGAGAAGTGATGTCTGAGCATGTGCAGCCATCACTGGTCATCTTCACTGGACACGAGCTGAACCCTCGGGATCACTCAGGTAGCAGCTAAAACAACAATGCTACAGAATTTTTAATAACAATGAATGGTGAAAATGTTTATTATTTCATTTGCAAGCTTCCCACGTCAATTTTACTTGGTGGGAAAACTCATTTAATTTAGTAGGTCTTTCACTGTTTTCAGACAGCATATGGTTACTGTGTATTTATGAATTCTAGATCACAATTATCCAATATATCACAATATTGGCCTCATCACAGTAAAAATTACACACCCATATTAAGAAGGGATTGAGAAGATTGATGACAACATAATGTATGTTCCATGTATTGATTTTACCAACATCCTACTCATTGCAGATTATGACTGTGTGATGCCGAATTGCATAAGCATGTTATCTCTTCTGTCTCTAGTATCTGGAGTATAGTAGGTAAACATACTTTTATGTAATATTCCACTAGTTTATGACTAAAAAGGAAGGGAAAGGTTGTAAGCAGACAAGGTCTATGTGCAATCTGAAAATAATACAATGGGCCTCATTTATCAAAACTGTCTAACAGTAAGATGGTCTTTATTGCCCACAGCAACCGATCAGAGCTCAGATTTCCTGTATCCGGAGTCGTTTAAAAAATGAAACCTAGGCCCTGATTGGTTGCCATGGGCAACAAAGAAAGTTTTATGATTAGACACTTTTGGTAAATGAGCTTTTCAAAAGAGTTGTAATGATAGAGAGCAATATAAAAAGTATAGAAAAGAATAAACTGATACTGTCAGTATAAAGCTTTAATCCTTGTTCTCTACTTATATTTTCCATATCCATTTCAGGTGAAATTGCCAAATGATTTCAAACCCATTGTTATAGTCAGTGTGCTATGCTGCAACAGTGAAGATCCAGTTTGAAGTCACTTTGATGGAGTTATTCACTGTGGCCAATCCCCATTTATCATAAAATTCTTATTACAGTAAGGGCATGTCCCCACGGCACGGGTTTTCGGCTGGTTTTTCATGCGATTTGCGGTTTTGCAGACCACCTAAAAAACCGTCCCAAAATGAGCATCGCTGACAAAAGGGCCTCCCCCCCCCACGGCGGCCATGGGGACGGCCGCAAAACAGGACAAACCGACCGGTATTTGTCCTCTGCAGTGGGGACGCAGCCGAAGCCTGTCCTGCTGCTGGGACCCACAGCAATCAGCTGTAATCTGCTGAGGGTCCCAGAAGCAAGCTCCACCACAGGGGAAATTAAAGGGGTATTCCCTTTCATTAGCTTTAACCCCTTAATGACCACCCATTGACTTTTGATGTCAGCTGGTGCGGGTCGTTCGTCTACAGCGACGTCTTTTGGCGTTGCTGTAGACTTCGGGGTTTGCGGCGCCGCAACTGCGCTGGGATTGGGGCTGTACTACACAGCCCCGATCCCAGAGCATGTCCTGCGAGCACCGGGGTGCAGAGGAAACCTCCACAACCCGGTGCTTTAACCCTTTGATTGCGGCGGTGCGTTACTGCAGCGGGAATCAAAGAGTTCCCTGCTCTGTCTGGTGATCGGAACAACCCGGTGACCCGACAGAGCCGGGGAACGGCCTGCACAGTCAGCCCTGGGGACCTAGAGTGGCCCCAGAGGCTGTCTGTGTACTAAGCCAGTGACCAGGACACACTGTGTGCTGTCCTAATCACTGACTGTCAGACTGACACCGATTATAATGTATGATAATGTATTAGCATACATGAATATGCTAATACGTTACTAAGTGTAAAAAAAAAATTTTTTAAAAAAATGTAAAACAGTTCTCCCTTCATGGGATTAAAAAAAAAGGTAAAAAAACACGTAAAAAGAAAATAAAGAATAAAATAAAAAAAAATATTTAATAAAAAATAATTGTGCAAAAATTACACAAAAAAAAAAAACCCTTTACACATATTAGGTATCCACACAACCGTAATAACCCATAGAATTAATCTAACAAGTTATTAAGTGTGAAATGTGAACGGTGTAAAAAAATGTAAAAAAACTTTAAACAAATTTAAAAAAAATAAATAAATAAAAATTCTGCAATTATTATAGTGAACTTAAACTATTCATAAAGTACATAAAGTACAACTTTTTCTCGAATAAAATAAGGCCTCATACAACTGCGCCATTGAAAAAATAAAAAAGATACAACTGTTGAAACGCAAGGAGGCAAAAACTAAAAAAAGTTCTGGTCATTAACTACTTTTTAGGCCTGGGAGTTAAGGGGTTAAACATGTAGGCAAAGGTAAATAAAGACTATTACCAAAAAACATTCCCTGTTTGATTTTGCCCCAAGTTAGGAGCAGTTCTTACCTCCTGCTTTTGCACACAGGCTTCTCTAGTTCCGGCCACCTGCTCTTAAATGCTACAGCAGTGGCTGGGATGTTGATTTCACTTCCTCTGTGTTTCTTATCAAAAAGATGGAAGCGTGTTCACATAACTTATGACAATTTTTAACTCTTTGGAGTATGTAGCCTTGTGCACTACAGTTTACCAAACCTTTGTACTCATTTAACTTTACAGAATAGCTAAGAATAGCAAAGCTAATAGGGTCAATTTTGCTGTACTCACCCAAAGCCTGAACAGGAAGTATGAGCATGAAGTTGGCTGTTGGTTTGGGTTTAAAACAGCATTGTGCGCCAACCCCTTTAGTATTAAAATTGTAACACATGGAAGTGTCAAGGACTCCATAGTTAAAAATGAGGAAGTTCTCTTTTTCTAAATGCACTACTAGGTACTTTGGAATATTTTTTTTTTTAACCCTTTAAAAATTTTATTGGGGTTAGCATTGTGATTCTAGCAAAATGTCACATATTCTGTAAGGAAGACAAATTCCTCACCAATATAATACAGCAAAAATGCAGCATAGAATATGGCAACCTCTAATCAGTCAGTGAATCACTTACTAAAGTTGATGGTCATCGCACTTTGCTACAGTACCCATAAGACTTTATCCAGTGTTTGTGAGCTGCTGATGAAACCCTATGGCGGTGGAAAAAGCAAAATTTTTTTCAGTCCGACAGTCTTATCAATTAAAAGTTTACCTGTTTGTAAAGGGGGAGTGTCTATAAATGGCACACACTCTACACAGATGATCTAAGCGGTTTCACCCAGGGAGCTATGTTTTGGGAGGCTTGCACCCCTTTTTCACTTACAATGGAGCGTGAGCCTTGCAGGGCTGACGGGATGAGAACCTGGAAGTGAAGAAGAATAGATCGGTGGGGATCTCCAGAGTAGCAGCGGTGGGGGGCAGGGGAAGAGGGGGGAGGGACAGGTAGGTAAGTATCAGTTTTTTACTTTATTTTTGCAACCCCTTTAAATAATCAGAATAGTGTTCAATTACAGCTTTCCTATTACACCCTGCCTCAGACAGAAGCAATAATATGGCAGGCTTGAAGGAATGTTCATTGGGCTATGGCTGCCATGACAATTGGTTGGGCCCAAAAAACATGTTCTGGGAAATGGGGCGGGTGCGGAGGGGGAGTGGTGGTGCAATCAATACATACATAGCTGTATAGCAGTCTGGGTTCTATGGAAAGATTCACTACATAGTGTTTTTGAAAGGCCTCAGAGGTTTATTTAAAAAAAACTACTGAATAACTCCATCATGAAAACCAAGGACAAACCAGAAGCTCCAGGGATAAGTTGGGGGGAAAGTGTATTGCAGGGCTGGGTTTAAAAAAAAAAAAAAAAAAAAAATTGCCAAGCTCTGAAAATCTCACAAAGCACTGCTCAATCCATCATCCACAAATGGAAGGGTATGGCACAGCTGCTAACCTACCAAGAAACAGAGGTCCCCCTAAACTGCAGTCCATATAATGAAAAGGACTTAATTAGAGAAGAAAACCGAGAGGCCCATGGTTACTTGGAGGAGCTGTTAGAGATCCACAGTCAGGTGCCTGCCCAAAGGACAACCTTTTTAGTCGTGTAGTCCACAATCTACCCTTTAAGGGAGGAGTGGCAAAAGAATAGTCATTTTTGAAAGCAACCCTAAGAAACCCTAAAGTCATAATACAGTGCCATTTTTAACGTATAGTGTTTTTATACACTATTACAGCACTATTTTTCCCATCAAAAACAAACCTAGAACATAACCTTAGAATGTTACCAAGTGATCCAGTCTTTGATACATACTAAGGCTAAGGGCCCCCTATGAAAAACAAGCTCTAGGATGTGTATGTTTAGAAGTTTTAGGTTGAGGGATATAGATTGCAAAGTCACAACGGGACAGGATTAAAGGGGTATTGTGAAAGTTAAAAAAGCTCTTTTTGCCTATAGGGCATGATAAGAAATAGAAGAAAATAATGTACTCACCTCCTGGATGCTCCCTTTCATCATGGTGGTGGCTGTTCTTCCTGGTGTAGCTGTGAACGTTCATCGTTCACAAGACGGTGCAGCCAATCACAGGCCCCCAGTTGTCACGTGCACTTGACCTTGGGGTCCTGTGACTGGTTGTACTTGTTTGTGGACGATGAACGTTCACGCTATAGCCAGGATAATAGGACGGCCAAACCCTGACGGAAGGGAAGTTCTAGAGTTGAGTTGACTATTTTTTCTGTTTCTCATCATGACTCCCAAATTTTAATGTTATAACAGAATGGTGATTATATCCTCATTGGTGAGGATCCATAGGGAGAACACGATAATCGAGGTGGTCCTAGATGCTCAATTGCGTTAAAGTCTGGGGAATTTAGGGGGCAGGGAAGTACTTGGGAAGTCTTGGTCATGCTCTTTCAACCAACCCTTTGTAGCATGTGACTGCCCCAGTGTCTTGCTGAAAGATCCCACCTGCCTTGGGAAGACATTTTAGCATGTGTGAGTGTAGATGATTGACTGGATGAATTCATACCAGATCAGTTCAGAGTGCTTCCATATGGATGAGTGGCCCGGAGAATGCCCCAAAACCATTCCCAGACCATAATGCTGCCCCATCAGCTTTGTGTTCTTCCAGCAACAGAACTTGGCAACTTGCCGATGCAATTGGATTAACAGAGGTGTATTGACCATCTGTCAGCCCAAGGCCCCATATGCAGTAGGGTTCTCTGAACTGTTGTTTTAGATGCACTTCTGGTAGCCCTCTGGTTCATTTTGGCAGGGAGCTGCTCCACTATAGCGTGTCGGTCCGCTCTTGCGCACCTTTGTAGCCTACGTTCACCTCAAACTTAAATGGCATGTGGTGCTCCGCAGTTTGCACGTTGCTTATTTCCAATGGTGCCATCTATGCACTCATGATAGACTTTCACCAAAGTAGCACGTGAACAGTTGATAAATTACAATTTCAGAAATACTGCCACAGTCATCCCCAAACCAATCATCCCTGTTTGCAACTCTGATAAATGAGAGAGAGAGCATGCACAAAATAAAGCACAGACTGAAGCTAAAAATGGATGTATGTAACTATGTGGACCTACAAATTGGCCATCTACTAAATTCTTTAGACTCAAAGCTATTTCTCCTGACCTCCCCATTAACAATGCCTGCTCAACTCATCCAAGTGTGCATGTTTAATTCAATCAGGAGAAGGGAATAATCTCCTTGGGGAACAAAGCATCCTACATGATCCCATGCACATTGTATTGATCCTGCTGAAACTGCCAGGTTTGAACAGCTCTAGAATCAGTTTAGATTTATGATGCAGAAAGGAAAATACTAGAAATCTAGTAATAATTTAGATAGCAAAGGCCAAAGACAGGTTTATGTAACCAATATATAATGAGATCATCAGACTGGGTTGGATCATTGTACCAAAATAGCACCAATAAATGTAGCAGAAGGACCAGATTCAAAAACTATATAATGTGGTTTAACTATAGAGTTGGATAATATAGGCAGTCCACCATCTTACACCTGACTTACATCTGTCCCCTAGTTACAAACGGGACTTATGGGGAATGCTGGCACTTGTAGTTCCATGTTCCACAGCAGATAGTAGCTGTGGAACTACAAGTTCCAGCATGCCACAGTAGCACATGAAGTGAAAATGAGGCAAAATCTTCTTAACAGGGGCACAGACAGCAAAACAAATGTAAAAACCCTTCCCTGCACTATCCAAAACAAAAAAAAAACCTCTTATTATTATTATCATTTATTTTGGAGCACCCTTGATTCCAGGGCGCTGTTCATTTCAGGCGGGTACATAAATAACATTGGTCAAACAATTACAAAGTGACAATAAGTGACTAACAACTGGTACAGAGGGAAAGAGGTCCCTGCCCGCGAGGGCTTACAATCTACATGGAAGGGTTGAAGAGACAGAAGGTGGAGGGCAGACATGTTTGTGGGGCGGAGGAGTGCAACACGGTTAAGGTTGGTAATAGGCAATCCTGAAGAGGTAGGTTTTCAGGTTACGTTTGAAGCCGGTGAGAGAGGGGGAGAGTCTGATGTGTTGGGGCAGTGAGTTCCAAAGTGTGGGGGAAGCACGAGAGAAGTCTTGGAGACGGTTATGTGAGGAGGTGATAAGAGGAGAGCAGAGGAGAAGGTCCTGTGAGGAGCGGAGGTTGCGTGAGGGGAGGTATTTAGAGATTAAGGCAGAGATATATGAAGGGGAGAGCTTATAGAGAGCCTTGTAGGTCAAAGTTGCTAGCTTGAACTGGATTCGCTGGGCAATGGGTAGCCAGTGAAGGGATTGGCAGAGAGGAGAGACAGAGGAGTAGCGAGGAGAGAGGTGGATAAGACGGGCAGCAGAGTTAAGGATGGATTGGAGGGGAGTGAGGGTGCTAGCTGGGAGGCCACAGAGGAGGATGTTGCAGTAGTCGAGGCGGGAGATGACGAGGGCATGGACAAGCATTTTTGTGCTTTCAGAGTTAAGAAATGAGCGGATTCGGGAAATATTTTTTAGGTGGAGGTGACAAGCAGAGGTAAGGGTTTGGAGGTGCGGTTTGAAGGACAGATTGGAGTCAAAGATTATCCCAAGGCAGCGGACCTGTGGTGCCGGTGAGAGAGTGTAGCCATTAACAGTGATAGAGAGATCGGGTGGAGAGATGGAGTGGGACTGTGGGAAGATAATGAATTAAGTTTTCTCCATGTTTTGTTTTAGGAGACGGGAGGAGAAGAAGGAGGAAATGTAGGACAGGCAGTCAGGGATCCGGGAGAGAAGAGAGGCGACCTCTGGGCTGGAGATGTAGAGTTGGGTGTCATCTGCATACAGGTGGTATTAAAAGCCGTGTGAAGCTATGAGCTGACCGAGGCCAAGAATGTAGATAGAGAAGAGTAGTAGGCCCAGGACTGACCCTTGGGGGACACCGACAGAGAGAGGCCGGGGGGGAGGAGGTGGAGCAAGAATGAGAAGCACTGAATGTCCGATCAGAGAGGTATGAGGAGATCCAGGAAAGAGCCAAGTCCGTGATGCCGAGGGAGGAGAGGATTTGTAGCAGGAGGGAATGGTTGACAGTGTCAAAGGCAGAGGAAAGGTCAAAGAGGAGAAGCACAGAGTAGTGGCATGAGGCTTTGGCAGTTGCTAGGTCGTTGGTGACTTTGGTTAGGGCGGTTTCAGTAGAGTGGTGGGGACGGAAGCCCGATTGGAGCGGGTCAAGGGGAGAGTTGGTGGAGAGATGGGAGGAAAGTTGAAGATGGACGTGTTGCTCAAGGAGTTTAGAGGCGAATGAAGGCAGTGAGATGGGGCGATAGTTGGACAGACAAGAGGGGTCAAGAGAGGGTTTCTTTAGGATGGGGGTGATGGTCGCATGTTTAAATGAGGAAGGGAAGATGCAAGAGTTAAATGATAGATTGAAGAGATGGGTGAGGGCTGGGTATGATAACAGCACTAAGGTCAGGGATGAGGTGAGATGGGAGTGGGTCAAGACTACAGGTGGTGAGGTTCGATTTGGACAGTAAAGAGGAGAGCTTGTCAGGAGTGACAGGAGAGAAGGAAATTAGAGGGGAATAGTCATGAGCAGGTACAGAGGTGGGCTGTGGGGACACCGCAGGAATAGAGGTAGGCTGAGGGGACTGTGGGGTGAAGCTTTGTCTGATGAGATTTATTTTATTATGGAAGTGAGTTGCAAAATCATCTGCTGAGAGGAGAGATGGGGGAGGGGGTGCTGGTGGACGCAGGAGAGAGTTGAAGGTGTTAAAAAGTTGTCTGGGGTTGTGGGACAGGGAGGATATGAGAGTGGTGAAATAGTCTTGTTTGGCTGAGGTGAGTGCGGATTTAAATGTGTGCAGTGATTCTTTATATGAGGTGAAGTCAGTGGTGGAGCGGGTTTTCTTCCAGCGGCGTTCGGCAACTCTGGAAGCTCGCCTCAGCTGTTTGGTGGAGTCTGTGTGCCAGGGTTGTCTGTTCATTTTGCGGGTTCTGTTGTGTGTGAGAGGGGCGACAGCATCGAGAATGGAAGTGATTGTGTTGTTGTAGAATGTGGTGGCTGCGTCTGGATCAGCAAGTGAGGATATGGTAGAGAGGGGAGCAAGAGAGTCAGAGAGAGTGCAAGGGTTGAGGTTTTGTAGGTTCCTGCGTGGGTGTGCTAGATTTGGTGCAGGAGGGGCAGGTGGAGTGGTGATGGAGGAGAAGGTGAGCAGATTGTGGTCAGAGATAGGGAGAGGAGAGTATGAGAGGTTAGATAGGGGGCAAAGGCGGGTGAAGATGAGGTCCAGTGTGTTTCCGACTGAGTGAGATGCTCCAGAGGTCCACTGGGAGAGGCCAAAGGAAGAGGAGAGTGACAGGAGTTTGTTAGTAGTGGAGTGGGGAGTATCGATTGGAATGTTATAATCTCCCATGATAATAGTGGGGATGTCGGTGGCACGAAAGTGGAGGAGCCAGGAAGAGAAGTGGTCAAGAAAGGTGGTGGGAGGGCCTGGTGGTCGGTAGACAACAGCCAATTGGAGGTTGGAGGGGGCGAATATGCGGACAGAATGCACCTCGAAGGACGGGCGCGGTGAGGGAAGGTACTGGTGGAATAGATAGAAAGGAACAGGCATCTGACAGAAGAAGGCCGACACCTCCGCAATGTTTACTGCCCGGGCGGTGGGTGTTGGTAAACTGGCGCCCACCCGAGGAGAGTGCAGCCGGGGAAGTTGTATCAGAGGGGGTCAGCCACGTTTCTGTTAATCCAAGGAAGGTGAGATTGCGTGAGGTGAAGAGGTCGTGGATGACGGGAAGCCTGTTGCACACTGAACGTGAATTCCAGAGGGCTCCAGACATGGGGATAGGTGCTGCAGGGGTGTTGGGGAGTGTTTTGAGGTTTGTGTGGTTGATTAAGTGTGTGCTGCTTGGTCTGTAAGAGATGCCTGAAACCACAGTGGGGATGCGCTGAGGGGGCCCGGGGTTGGGAGATATGTCCCCGGCAGCAAGGAGAAGCAGGTAGAGAGTGAGGAGATGTGTGTGGGATAGAGAAAAAGGTGGTTGTGTGGGTTTTTTGAGGAAGGTCTTAATGTTGTGACAGAGGAGAAGAGAAGAGGTCAGGAGTGATGGTAAGACAGAAGGGGAGATATGGAACCCATTGCCCAGCGCGGGTGTCTTATGCTGGAGTTACATTTAATAAATATGCCTGTTCTGACTTACATACAAATTCAACTTAAGAACAAACCTACAGTTCCTATACCATTCGTAGCCCATGGACTACCTGTAATAATATTATTTATATAGCATCAATATATCATGCAGCACTATAAAATGCTTAGAGAACAGGTACAGAGAAAAATTAGACATTACAAGGTAATACAACCCGTTAACAGGTCAAACCAGAGTTGTAAGGGCCCTGCCTTTAAGAGTTTATAATCAGTTTCACAGACCCTACTCTTAAAAGCCAGCTTCAGGCTCAAACTTCATAGTCAGGTTGTGGGTAGTTCTACAGCAGTGATTGGCATATCAGCTCTGGCATTCATAACTAAGCCCAATAGAGGAATATTAGTAATGGAAAGGTTTAAACAGCAGGGCAGAAGACTACAGCGCCAAAGGGTTACGTTTTTCAGTAATAAACATAAACAAGCTCCTGTTGCGCTGATAAGACACAGCAAGCAATGACCCTACCCTTTAGGTAGAGCTGTAAAAGCAGATATAGGTGATGGGTAACCTAGGTAAGCTTGTGTACACAAGCAGAGGATAAGTACATAGACTCTGAACGATGTGGTTGACTGAAGAAGGGGTTTGTAGGAGGAAAGGAAACGGATTAGGAATGGTCGTAGGTCTACCTAAAAAGATGTATTTTTGGAGCACAACTGAAAAAACTATGAATGTTGTGGACCTGATAATTCTGATTGTTTGAGGTTGTACCTGCCAGAGAACTGGTGCATCACGTGTAATATATTGGAAGCGCCAGTGAGCAGTTTGATTATGGATAAAGCTAGTCTTGCATTATTAGCAGAATATATCGCCCTAGGTAAGGTGAAAGAGAGAGATTGGGAAGGAGATGCATTTAGGTGCAGCACCGTAGAGACCTTTGTGGGTGAGTTATCACAGTCCTATATTACTTTACTAAGGAGATCTTCACCTCTTGGCTCATTGTGGCAGCTTTTTTTGGAATCAATTGTACCCACAGATGATGAGCAGCAGTGTCCTATGGCAGGATGCTGCTCTAGCAGGATCATGACTTGATAGCAACAAAACTCTGGTTTTGGCCGGAGGCCTGACTTGGATGCCAGGAGTGCAGAGGGGTCCATGAGTCAGCTATCACCTATGTTTGGGTTCACTTCTTCTGTGGAGGCTTTGAGGGTCAGTCCCATTTCTGAATATTTCCTCAGCAAGAACTGGAATTAATGCCGTGAGAGTGACGCTACCTGCGGGGTCCTATTTTGTCTCCCCGACATTCCCATGTTGGGTGTCTAATATTTGAGCCTGGCTGTGGTTTTCTGGTCCAGGCTTGTTACTCACAGCATTTGTGCTGATAGAGGGATAGCAAGCACACCCAGTCAAACTAGATTGGACTGCACACTCGGCTTTCACATAATAACTGAATGCCAGTCCTCTGCTAAGAGAGGGGCTGGGCTAGGGAGGCTCCACCTACATGATCCAGCACATTTCAGAAATTTCTGCCATTAAAGTGAATGGGCCAATTACACCCAATAGGGGATGAGCTCACAAGTAGCTTGTACCCAGAGCTATCTTAGCCGCTTTATGGGCCCTGGGCATAGCACTGCAGTAGTATCTGCCCAAATACATGACATCACACTTCGCCATGCCTCAAGCCCCCAAGCACACCCATATTATGATGCCACTTATGTCTGGACACCAGCAGCCTTACAAGACTAATTGGCAGGGAGCCTTTGGCTCTCTTCTCCACCATGGTTTTTAACTGCACATTCTAAAAACACACAAACAGTTATATGAGCAAAGCCAACCAAGGGATCCAGGGTATGTTTTTGTTTCCTGATGACATAATACACCACTTGGGGGGCCCCCCTCCTTGTGGGGCCCACAGACAACTGCCTAGTGTGCTCAATGGAAAAGATGGCCCTGCTTGTACCTTAGTACTAAGTGACCGCAATATGCAGTGTTCACAATGAAGAATAGATATTATGCTCTTACACCTGAAACCATCCGAGCATATACTTGCACTGGAATATCACAAATGGACAACCAGTGCAGTGACTGGCTCAGGGTAGAGGCATCGGTGTAGTTCCTTAAACGAGAGATAAGCCAGTCTGCTGCATTTTACATAGATTGGAGTTACAGTAATTAAGACAAGAATGTAAAGGGGCAACAATAACTAAAGGTAATTTGAAAAAAGAAAAGGGAAATGAATTTAGAAGTGAGTTTAACTAGAAAATGTATCACTTTTTCCTTGAAGGCTCAAACCCTTCCCCTTTGTAGTGTTTAAGCTGACACAGGCAGCACCCATGGTTAGGAATACCAGGTTCCTATTGCAGGAACAGGAATAGGTAACATTTTGAGTGTATAAAGTGCTCAAAGGAAAACCCTTTTTCGGATTTTTGCTCCAAAAAACTGGACAGTATAAAATTTAGAAACAAGCTATATCTTACTTGGAAATGCTGAGGCGTTTTAGACAAAATGTAGCTTGGGAATGAGGAGAAAAGTCAATGTGGTTTTCCTCACCCAGTTTGAGTGACAGGTTTCTTCTTATTTATGTCAATTACTTAATTTGTCAATCAACCAATAAGTCAATAACGGCTGGCGGCATGGTCAGAAGTCAGCTGGGAACAGTGGTCGACATGCATGAAATTTGCCGTAAACACGCCAAATTTCATTTGGCCTAAAAATAGGCTGAATGTGCCTTGTATGAACCCGTTACAGGGGTTTAAAGCGCATTTTGGCGCCGGGCGACAGTTGGGTAGGATTCACTTTTAAAGTGGTTTTTACTTGTTCCCGATGTAAGTGCCCAGAAAGGCCGTAGCGAAGCTACAAATTTGTAGCTTTGCTACGGTTCTAGTGCGCCACGCCTTCTTGATAGTGGCGTGCGGGAGATTTGAAAATGTATGAACGGGGCTGCGCCTGATATCGGGTGTAAGACGCCGTATCTGGGCAGCCCTTTTACATGTCGCCCGTTCTTTAGGGGTGCTTTCCACGGAGTGTTTTTAGGTGCAGAAATGTCCGCATTAATGGTGCCCTTTTGACAAAAAAATATCCAAAAAAAGATGAAAAACGTCCGTGTGAAAGCACCCCAGTTTCCCCCGCCACACTTCTTTTTTTTAACCCTTTTTAAAGGGGTTCTCTGGTTTAGAAATCTATTTGCATGCACCCTTTTATTAAATTTTAAGTTCTTAGAGAGGGGTCTCTTAGTTAGCCTCCTTATCATTTGGTCAGGATGGAGAGTGATCACAAAGAGCGTCTCTCGTTCCTACATTGCATAGACAGACCATTGATTTGAATGGGCACTGTGTAATGCTTCATTTCCCCGGTGGTGGCGCTGGAAGGAAATGGAACACATCACTTATCCCCAGATTTCCCCAAAGATTACAGTTTATTGCTAGGGGTTCCAGCAGGGCAACACTTTGCGATCAAGTTATTGTTAATGGACACTTCTAACAGACAGATATTGCCTTTTTTTCTTTAAAAAAGAAGAAAACCTCCCCACTGTTTTGTAACTAGGCAGCCTGTGGTTCGGTTACTATATCTCCTGACCGATTGCCTTCAAGAAAAATGTTAAAGCTAATAACCATTATATTTCTCTCATGTAATTGTCATATTCTAGCTGTGATCCCACTATGGACAAAAGTTCATTCAGAACATTCTCTGCTGAATGAATGGTATTACCCATCTACATTCTTCAGATTACTCCCTAAAAAAATGTTTGCAGGCCACAGTCATGCATAGCTGTCATGGATACACACAGCCTTGAAAATCAGACTGCTGATAAAGTCACAAGGCAGGAAATGAATTTACTACTGTCAGAGATTTCCATGTTTGAAAAAGGAAATGTGATTCAGTGAGAATGCTTGGCCATTTGTCCAACAGTAGTATGGAATCAAGACTTGTATCGGATCGGCGCAATATTCCACATTTAACACTTATGGAACATTTGCAAAATTTTACACTTTGCAGGGCACTCAATCATATGTGCAGAATACCGTGAAGGTTGGAAAATGCACTGCAGTTTCGCAACTTTGTCACACCTCTTAGTCATGTCCCTCAAACCATTCCTGAACGTATTTTGCAGAGCAGCAAGGGCGTTATTCTGTGCTCTAAACATCAAAGCCTGGACTCCAAAGCCCTCAGAAGGTGTCTGGTGGTATTGGGCACAATACATCAGCAACAGAACCTTTAGGGCCCGTTTACACGGCAATGCCATGCACACGGCCATGGGGGCGGGGGACAGCTTTTCTCCGCGATGAGCAAAGAAAATTCCTCCCCCTTCACATTCACTCGCACATATTCCGTCCGAAAACCGGACGGAAGAATGCGCATGTTGAATGTTTTTCGGGCGCCCACGGGCGGAAAAAACGCCGGGCGTAATACCCGTGCAGTGGGGACTGCTGCACGGGTTTTCCATAGGAGCCCATTGTGCTCTTTTTTTTCTAAAAACCGTCGCAAAACCCGTCCCGTGGGGAATCCTTAGAGAAAAAAAACCTGTCAGGTGGTTTAAGCTAGCCAATTTGAGAGAAGGATGTGATAGAGGAAGAGAAGCTGGGCTGTGATATATAGGGTTATATGATAGAGGAGAGGAGCTGAGCTCTGTGATATATAGGGGTTTTATGATAGAGGGGTAGAAGCTAGCTCTGTGATATATAGGGTTATATGATAAAGGAGAAGTTTAGCTCTGTATATTAGGGTTATATGATAAGGGTAGAAGCTGAGCTCTGTGATATATAGGGTTATATGGTAGAGGGATAGGAAGCTGAGCTCTGTGATATATAGGGGTTATATGGTAGAGGAGCTGAGCTCTGTGATATATAGGGTTTAGATAGAGGGAAGAACCCGAGTCTGTGATATATAAGGGGTTTATGATAGAGGGAGAAGTGAGCTCTGTGATATATAGGGTTATTATGGTAGAGGGAGAGGATTGAGCTCTGTGATATATAGGGGTTTTATGATAGAGGGAAGAAGTTAGCTCTGTGATATATAGGGTTATATGAAGAGGGGAGAAGTTGAGCTCTGTGATATATAGGGTTAATATGATAGAGGGAGAGAAAATGAGCTCTGTGATATATAGGGTTATATGATAGAGGGTAGAAGCTGAGCTCTTGATATATAGGTTATATGGTAGGGGAGAGGAGCTGAGCTCTGTGATATATAGGTTATAGGGGTAGAGGGAAAAGGGAAGCTCGTGGATATAAAGGGTTATATGATAGGGGGAAAGAATTGGGCTCTGTGATATTTGGGGTTTATATGAAAAAGAGGGAAAAGTTTGAGCTCTGTGATTTTTGGGGTTTAAAATTTTGAAAAAAGCTGAGCTCTTTTGATATAAGGGTTTTTTTAAAAGAGGAGAAAACCCTGGCTCGGGTGATATATAGGGGTTTTATGATAGGGGAAGAAAAAGCTGAGCTCTGTGATATATAGGGTTTTATGGTAGAGGGGGGAAAAGGGGAGCTCCATGATATAAGGGTTAAAAATGATAGAAAAGAGGAGCTGAGTCGGGAAAAAATTTATAATAAAAGGGGGCAACTCTGGGGAAAAAAAGGGTTTAAATTTTATAGGGGAGAGGAAGGGTGAGCCTTTTTGATATTTAGGGTTATATGTAGAGGAAAAGAAGTGGCTTTGTGTATATGGGGTTATTTTATAGAGGAGAAAAGCTGGCCCCTGTGATATATAGGGTTAATAAAATAGGGAGGGGAAGCGAGCTCTGTGATATTTTGGGGGTTAAAATGATAGGAGAGAAGCTAGCTCTTGATATATAGGGTTATATGATTAAAGAGGGGAAAGTGAGCCCTTGATAAAATGGGTTATGGGACAGGGAAAAAAGGAGCTGAGCTCTGTGAAAAAAAGGGGTTATATGATAGAGGAGAGGGGGCCTGAGCTTTTGTGATATAGGGGGTTTTATTAAAATAGAGGAGAGAAGCTGAGTCTGTGATATTTGGGGTTTTTATATTTAAAAGGAGAAAAAGCTGGCCAGGTAAAATATTTTTAAATATAAATAGAGGTTAGAAGCAAAACCCTGGAAAATTAATAGGGTTATTTTGATAGAGGAAGAAGCTGGCTCTGTTATTTATAGGTTTATATATAAAAGGGAGAAAGCGACTTATGATAGATGGCTTTTTGTTTTGGGAGGATTTCTGCGTAAAAAGGAAAAAAAATATGCCCCGATCCTTAAGAGTCGTGAGACCCCTGTTTTAACCCCGCCAAACTTTTCAGTGATTGAAAAACTTTCCCTCCTCAGTTTTAATCCCAAAGGCAAACTGGCCCCAATCACTGTATAAGTTGGAGAAAAACGTACATTCAGTTTTTTGGGGTTTTTTTTTCTGCTTTTTAAACCTTGGGAATTTCCAGTTTTAAAATTCTATAAAGCCATTCCCCCAAGCCCCAGTTTTCCTTTATCACATTCTGCTCCCAGATAAGTTTGCATAAAAAAACCTGCGGGTTTCTCCTGTAAATTTTGAGGTGGGGCCTCAAGCGATCAGATTCATTTTTCCAGTACATCCAAAAAAAAAATGCTCGATCAGCCCAGAGTTTTGGGGGAATTTTGGGGGGAAGGTCAAGCCAAACCTTGAATCATTTTTTATATTTCGGAAAAATTTTTTGGGGGAAAACGGGGTCTTCCCGAAAGGGGAAAACTGCCTATGGGAAAATTTTATTATTGCCCAGGAAGGATTTGAATTAGCCCCGCAACAATTTTTTGGGTAGGTGACACTTGTCAAAGCAATATCTATATGGATCCCCAAGGATCAATTTTTTTTTCCAAAAGAAAATTTCCTAGGCAACTTGTCAAACTCTTTGGACCAACGGGCCCCAAATTTCGTCCTACCTCATGATTTAATGTGGCCTGAAAGCACTTAGACACAGCGAGCAGGGATAGATAAGGTCAAGGCACAAAAAGACCAGTTTCTCCATTTTTCCCCAAGGGAACAGCCAGGTTGGGGAAAAAGTGCAGCAGCCCCGGGAACAGTGGCATCTTTTTTTTTAGACCCAGCAATCATAGGCGGTGGAACCCTTTGTAAAACCCCTTTCCGGGCAAAAACCCCGAGCCCCCTTTAAACCCCTAAAAACGTTTCTTAAAGGGCAGTTATAACAGCTGATGTGGCACTTGATTAAAAATTTTTTTTAAACCCCTCGGGCCCCAATGCATTTGTTTCCTCCTTTGTGGCCTAGCTTTTCTCATAGAGATTTGGATGGGTGAAATTAAATGCCCCCCCGCCATTAAACATGACGTAAAATACACAGAGATTTATTAGACTTCTATTGCTCCAAATAGCCCCAGTTCTAAATTTTACGTGCTAAATAACAGGAATTCCCAGAAGGGCAGCGGTCAGCATGGGCACTTTAATCAATCTACCGCTATGCAGCCTTATATGCAGCAAGCTGTGATGCTCCATGTGCCAGCATTGGCTTGATCAGCAATTTGTGCTTTCGTAGTTTTCGGGGGATAAAGTCTAAAAGGGCTAGCCCTAAACCCCCCCCACACACACCCAAAAGCCTTGGGCCCCCATCCCCCCCTTTTTCCCCTGTTGACCACTTTTTCCTTTCCCTTTGGGAAACCTTTTTTGGTAGGAAAACTAACCCTGCTTTCCCCCCCGAGAACGCCTTTTTTGGGGGAGCTCAAACCCCCAGTTCTCAAACCCAAAAAAAATTTTGTCCCTTGTCAAAGTGGGTTTTTCCCCCTTTTTTTCCTGTTTCCCAAAAACACAAAAAATTTTGCGAACAAATTTACTTCGGCGTAATAAAACCCCACCTCTCGACAGGTGTCTTGTCATAAGACAGTCAATGTTTTTTCACTTTTATTTGGGTTTTAATTTTTAAAGGGATCAGGGGTATATAAAGAATAAAAAATGTATATACTTTACGAAATTTTATACAGTACGCAGCTTTTCCCTGCACAGGGGATTCCCCCAGGATCCCAAAACAGTTAAAGCTGCAGAGCCTTTTTGCTTAAAGGGCAGTCATTGTAAAGCCCCTGCAATCCAATGGGGCTTTTAAAAACCCCTTGCCCCTTTGGGGGGTGCGACAGGGAACCCTGGATAAATTTCAGCAGGGGGACAGCGTAGGGGACATAAATAGGAGGGCAGCGGTTTTTTTTTGGATAGGGAAATGCCCCTGACTTTCCACTAGGGGGGGCCATTGTTTTTAAAGTACTGTGCTCCAGCATACACACCAAAAAATATTTTTTTTCTATCTCTGGAGGCTGGATCTGTCTCTCTTGTGCCCAGCCTCCCTTTTTCCCCCCCCTTTTGTTCCCCCTCTTTTTCCCTTTCTTCTCCCGTTCTGCCCCAAGCCCCCTTTGGGTTTTTCCCTTCCTGAAATCCCCAGCCTTTCGCTAGCCTTCCCTTTTTTGCAGTGTTTTTCTGTGTTTGCTTTAAAGCCCCCTTTTATTCATTTTAAGGCGTGAGGATTTGGGGGGCATAGGAGGCACAGTCCCCATCAGCCCTCTGAAAGGGTTTTTTCCCCCCCCTTTCTCCCATTTCCCCACTTTTGGGTTTTGTTCTTTTTTGTTTGCGTCCCCTGGGAGGAATTTTTATTTGGGAGATCTAGGGCCCCGCTAAAGGGGAAAACCCACCCATAGCCCTCGCTCTGCTGACAGGTAAGTGACAGCCTCGCGTATGGGGGGTAAATGGTTAACCAACTGCTGTCACATACATAGAGAAATTTCCCCATTTTGCAGGGCCCCCCTGTTTTTAACCCCCTTACGGGGCAGGCCTCTAAAGACGGGGCCCATTTTTTGGCCCCGTTGTAATTTTGGGGGCATCCGAATAAAAACCTAATAAAAATCGCCTTAATTACAAAGAAAAAAAATTCTTATTTATTTTGGGGAAAATTTTTATGAATACTAAAAATGAAAAAATAACGGGCCATTATAAGAAAGCCCCAATTTTTTTTGATGGGGGTTGTTTTAAATAGAGGGGTTTTTTATTTCAAGGATTTTTTTTAAAGGGTAAACCGATTATTTTTAAAAGTGTTCGGTATGGGGGACCCCAGTGTCTGGTTTCCATCCCCAAATTTTCCCCCTTTTTAACCCCCCACCCCCCCACCACCCGGGATTTCCCAATTTACAAGCCGTCAGATAATCCAGTACAAAATTTTTCCCTGGGGCTGCGGTGCATGAAACCACAAATCTGTCTTTCCTCCCCCCGTAAACCCACTTATTTACCTGCTGTCCATTCAGGGTTTTTTGGGAAAAATCTGTGGCATTTCATTTTGAGAAGAAATTGCTGGACTATTGTAGGACCACCATGTTCCGGGATTATCTGTGATCACACACGCACACACCTACCCAAGTGTGTAGGTACCTACACACCCTCTTAGACACTGATTATGCAGACACAATAGGTACGATGACAAATCTGCACATTAAGCCCACACATGCGTTACCTATTGCCTTCCTGTCCATTGATCGGGTTACTTACCTTAATTATACAGTCATTAGAGTATACACTACTGTATGTAGACCTTCACACCCATGAAGACTGCTACATAGGCTCTACACGTGTATGGGGCACACTTTACACACCTGTATGCATGCCTTACTGCACAGTGACCAGCATGCACACAGACACACGTATAATCTCCCAACCACTCCCTGTGCAATCTACAGAGGAGAAAAGAGAGAGAGATATTCTTTGTACACATAGGGTGTGACACATGCAACATAATTTCCTTGCACAACACAACCCAGGCATAATTGATTAATAACATATGCCCTTTCTTATTGCAATTAATCCAGTATTCTACATTAATAGTCTAAACATGGATATCCTCCATTATTTAGCTCATGTGCCAAATTATTATTAAGGACACAAATGTTAGGTTAGGTATAGCTAGTTAATATTAATAATCAATGTCCATGAGAAATCAGCAAAATATGAATGTTTTATAAAATGAATGGACCTTCCAATATTTATTATTAGCAGTACTAAATATAACACGTACAAAAGCAAGACCTTGTCATTTCCATGGTATATACTGTCAATGGATAAATGAAGTCCTACATATAGAAGACTATTAAAACTGATGGATTACATTTTATGGCTTGATAGAAAAAAATAACCAAATTCCACTGTAATACTAATAATGCAAGGACATTGGATATGAATTGAGTGACATAGATTAATACCATATTCCAATTTTATGACAATATTTTTTGGCTCACACCCACTATGCATGATGGCATGAAGTAAGATCGCTATTGATAGGATACATGTATATTTGGGGTGGCAGTGTTGTCTGGTTGAAGAATCTGACCAGATATAGAGGCATCCCCCAAGTGGTACATTCACTCTTCAGGCTATGTTCAGACGCTTATTCACACCGTAATTGTGTGACGGATTTTGCCCGCAATTACGGCGTGTGCCGTGCAGCGGGGGCAGGGGGGCCGGCAGCTCGCCGGCCCCATAGACATCCATTATCCACGGCGCGTATCCCCCCCGGGATAATGTGCATGTCACTTTCTCCCTATTCGCCGAGCGGGGAGGGGAGATGGAATCCATAGTTCTCTATGAGAACTGTGGATTACCGTAAAGCTTGGGACGGATTTCAGCCGTATTGGAGCGCAATACGGCGTGCAATACGGCTGAAATCCGTCCCAGAATCAGCCGTGTAAACGAGGCCTTAGGGTATGTTCACACGGCGTAAATTCGGCGCGCATTTTGCCACATATTTGCGCTTAATACGCGGCAAGATGCGCGCCGCAATTACGGTAATACATAGCTCTCATAGAGAACTATGGATTACGTCTTGTCCCCCCACACATACAATGCGATTGTATTGTATGCGCGGGGAGATAAGTAACATGTCAATTACTTGTGGCAATAATGCGGTGCAAGTAATGCATGTCAATGGGGCCGACAGGCTACCCCTCCCCACCCCCCCCTGCTTCGGGAGTACACGCTAATCAGTGCGACTCCCCAATCAACCGGCATATTGCGCCGCGTGCTGTACGTGGCCTTAGGGCTTGACCTCACGGGCACAGGTTTTCGGTTGGTTTTACAGATGGTTTTTATGATTTGAAAGCCGTCTGTAAAACGACTGTCAACCTTTTACATTGAGTTAAATAGAAAATCCGTGCAGCAGTCTCCAGTGCACGGATTTTCCGCCAGATGGTTATTTACACCACCAGCGTAATGAAAAACTTCCGCCCGGTTTTCGGGCAGAGCATGAACATGTCGGTGCAAAGGGGGACGGCTTGAATCCGCCAACTGCAGACAAAAAACATCCCCCTGTGTGCCAAAAAAGACCAACTATCTCGCCCAGTATATGGTCTTTGCCGTGTAAACGCACGCATACATATTTCTGTTACCAGCACAGCACTTGTGGGCATGGTAGACATCCATTTGTCTTAATTGGCATCACCAATGCTTAATTAGTACTGATTTGGTACTTACACAGTGGTTCCATTCGTGATAACAGTTGATCATGGGGATTCCCAGTAATAGAATTCGCTCCTTATTATCTTTTTTTCTGGTGACCTCCGAGGGCATCAGGGTAACAATGCCAGTACTCCTGCCAGGGGTCCTGATCAAATTAAAAAAAAAAAAGCTGACTTATATGGTGCAAGACAGGATCCGATAATGGGTGAGGAGGGGAGGGGAGCCAGATGCTTCAGTTGTATAGGGCCCTAAAATTACTTAGTGCAGGCCTACTACTTGAAAATGGGTTGCTATTGTAATATTAATGCATTTTTTCAACGCAACATCATGTGATATATTATAAAATCCTATTAAACATTACCGCATAAAACATATAACACCAAATTTCCATATAGTAATATTACTACTGCAGACTGATAAGCAGGGAAGACTCTAAAGGTTCAGATAACTGAATGCCACAAATGTGCTTACATAGCGCTGTATAATGATTACCCATTGGTGAGCCATTTGTTTCTTTACTGGAATAACTCCGTAAGAGAAACGTGTCAGAGGTTAATATAGCATCTGCTGTTTGATCATCTCTGCTATGCAGGCCTAGCTGCCTGCAGCTGAGGTCACAAGGCCCAAACTCAACGTCAGCCATATTTAAATATCCCCTCCAGCAAAAAGAATCCATTGGTATTTTTATGTTGGAATTGACAGCGAAAGGCGTGATCTGCTTGGAGGGCGGAAAACAAAACAGATAAGGGACGGGGATAGAGTAACGTAGATTATTATATAGGGAAGCATTACGTCTGAAAGTCATCTTTGGGCTCTGCATTTCTGGCGCTTTGTGTTTGGCTGAAAAGAGTTTTTCCCTGTGCAAATAAAACAACATTTACAGTAGATAAACTACTCATCCGTCTATTCAGTTTGGGGTCAGGAGCATAGAAAGGGTTAAAGGGGGCGGCTCCACTGACAGTGTGTTCTGTGTGTTTGTACAGATTTCATAGTGCAGACTTCTTCCAGCTATAATTAAACACAGCAGAATAGTAAAAATATAAAAGGGCCTGGTAGAAATACATTGAAAGCTCTGGCTTCGAGCCACTGCAAAGATTCCAGTGGGCAATTGCATAACTTGCAATTCCATAATAAAAAAATCAACAGATTGGTACAATATTTATCTGATGTGTATGGCCAGAGGCCGAATTCCCTGTAGTTTTCCTACAAATCCATTAGTAGAACATTATGGATCCTACACTGACAGAACTATCGTTGTGGTGGTAATGTATAAATGCGGCTACGATGGGACAAATGGGTGTTATAATGAGGTGTCCCTTGGATATTTTGAATAGGAGTGGCGTTTGGCTAATAGGTCTGTTACCATCAATGTTTGGTGCTTATGGAGAGATCACTCTTATTTCATCTGTTGGTGTCGTATTTTGTTTGTATCTATTCCATCTTGTACACTATATATGTGAGTATCTATTTTTACGCCTTGAGATATGGCCCTGATGAATCCGGTTACCAGTGGAGGAAACGCGTTGGCTATCATATACTGTATATTACTATAGGCTGTTTTTGCCTTTGAAGCCCTAGAAATGAGTAATATCGCATATTGGACACCATTTGAGATATATTGTACTCTACTATTGAGTTACTGGTGAGACCTTCCCAGCACCACCTCACTGGTCCAGTATTGCTTCAGTGTATATGAATGTTGTATCTCTTTTGGCTGTTTGTTGTTAACTCTCTATTTACATATGTAATTGACTCTGACGATATATAATAACAATAAGGCCGTGTTCACACGGCTTATTCCCGACGGATTTGTGAGCCGTATTGAGCTCACAAATCCGCCGTGAATAAGGGGCGGGACGGGGGCGGGGCTGGAGCGCGGCGGGGGCGCCGCTCCCGGCCCCATAGACAATGCATTGTTTACGGCGCGTGCGCGCCGTAAATAATGTGCATGTCACTTTCTCCGCCGCGGCGGATTCGCCGAGCGGGGAAGAGCGACGGAATCCACTGTTCTCTATGAGAGCAGTGGATTACCGTAATGACAGGGACGGATTGGCGCCGTACTGCAGCGCAAATCCGGCGCGGAGTACGGCGCCAATCCGTGCCCAAATAAGCCGTGTGAACAAGGCCTAGGAACCCAAACATGTTGAGTTATATACAATAATACCTTGTAGCGATATATATCGAAAATTCCACCTATGTTATAGAGGTGCTGGTGTGGATATATGGTTCATCAGTTATTACATCTTTGGTGATTCTGTATGTACCGTATAATTTTTAATATTTTTTATATTTTTGTAATTTATAAATAAAGATATTTTGATAAGCTATGATCATATACTCTCGCTTTTGGTGTTTTTCTGTGGGAAACTATATTGGTCATCTGTTGTAGTTTTTTGCTCTATTTCCACCTGTTAATATATTGTGTGACTACATGTTGAACATTGTAGGGTGAAATAGGGCATTTGTTTATATAGGATAGGTTTCGGTAGGGGTCGTCCTTTTTGGGACGGAGTCCCCTTTTCTTGGTAGGTAGGGATATAGGATAGTTCTTTACATGGTAGGGTTAGTGTAGGGTATAATAGGTATCTATTAGTATTGAAATATTAACAATAAAAGTTATATTTTAGGTCAAGTATTCTCTGCACTTGTTTTTTTTTTTTTTCTGAATTCTTCTAGAGACACTGAGATGGTGTATTGCTAGGATACCCAGTCCTTTATCATTTTTTGGGTTGTTGTTTCTTAGTAGAACATAGTTACCCGTGAAACATTATTTGTTGCTAAGGCTTTGGTGATTCCTTTTATCATATTCTAAAAAAATATAGGCTGTCATAAATGGCATTGTTGTGTTCTCCTGACTTTACACTACTGTTCTATTGGTAGGATATTCATTAAATGTCTGATTGGAGAGAGTCCAACCCCAGGAACCTCACTGATCCCAAAGGCCCAGGTCCTCTGTTCTTGGCAGAGAAAATGTCTGTGTGGTCACCCTGGAATGAGCACCAGTGGCTGGACCAAGAACAAGCAGATAATAATTGCCCATCCTTTCAGTATGCCATAACAGTGTCTACTGAGAAAACCCCTTTTAAATAACTCGGCACTTGAGGTTAAAGGGGTATTCTAAGGACTGTTGTGACACTTCCCTTGCACTATAGATATCACCTGGGATAAATTGTGAACCTAAATTCTTATTTGGCAACTCAAGAGGCTACAGACGGTTGCATTTAGAAGAAGACATCTGCACACATTTGACCTTATTTATCAAAATTGTCTAACTGTAAGACTTTCTTTGTTGCCCATAGCAACCAATCAGAGCTCAGCTTTCATTTTTTTTACTTTCTCTGGAAAAATGAAAGATGAGCTCTAATTGGCTGTTATTGACAACAAAGACAGTCTTACTGTTGTGATAAATGAGGCCCATAGCTCTTTTCTCCTATGCCATGACAGGCCCTTTGCAATTGCCAATTTGTAGGTCAGGAAACCTAATTTTCTTAGTAAATGTCAGTAGTAGTAATTCTCCTTTAAAGAGGATATATGGTTTTCATGACTTTTTGTGTCTTATAACTGCATGTGGATTGGCCACAGTGTATTGCTGCTGCAATGAGTGTTTATCCCCATGGAGGGCCAAGCTCATCTTTGCATTTAATGAGTGGTTATTGATTTAAATAGGTGCCATGTAATTCTTCAACACCCGCAGGGGTAATGACTACTCCCCAAGGACATCTTATTGGCGGGGAACCTGTTACAAAATGCAAGTGTAGGGCAAATTTTGTGGATTCTCTTTTCATATGGATTTTTGCACAGAAAGGGAGACCTGTATCATCGGGTTTTACACACTTTTCTGGTGTAAAATGCGCCAAAGTGAGCCGCCTACGATGTCTAATGCACCTAATGAATGTGGTAGGCGCATTGTTTTAAGACTCAACACTTTTTATTGTGCCTAACATGAGGGGGTGTTCTGGGGGCGTGTCGCACCACACTCTTAATATTAGACACATACATGAATGTGGTTCGGCAAAACTAGGCGCATTACTGCTCGAACAGGCAGACCGATTTTAACCCCTTACCGCCGGAGCCTGAGGAGTTGAAGTGGAGCTAGATTTGCTGTTAGGAAAAAAAATGTCCATTATTTCTCAACTTCCACCAGTACAATAATAAAAAGTAATTTATGATAATTATCAAATGATATAAAATGAAATCATTTACATTTAATAAAAAATGTACCATATAAATTAATATAAACATATATAATAATCAAAATTATAAAAAAAATATCTCCTTTAAAATGTATTTAAAATTAATAGAATCTAAAACTATTTTTACATTAAATAATTCACTGATGATGATCAGATTTTAAAATTTTTAATTTTTACTACATTAAATTTGAAATGTATTTTTGCTGCTCTCATACTTTATTCTACATACAGTAAGAGCCAGCACAGCACAGGTCTTGCTGGGACCTGTGCTCCACCAGGCAAGATCACTCCCATAGTTTCTATTCACTGACATGCTATTCGAATGACTTTTCTTTTATTTCCAGCCTGTCTATAGCCTTTATAAATGTTAGGTGCATTACTAATGCGCCTAAGTTCCATAATGCGACAAACATATAGGCAAGGCGCGATGAACTTTACACACCATTTATGAATGCACAAAAACCACTTTCATACATTCAGGCGCATTATGCACTGAAAAATAGATGAGAAAATGAACTTTGATGCACCTAGTTCCATACATGTCTCCCCAAATGTGAAATGGATAGCAGGCAAGTGGATGAGATTAGAATAAATTAAATCTATTTATTGCAGAATTTTTCTGTGCCACAGAACCTGACCTGCACGTCTGTTTCTGTCGAGGGAATAGCACAGATTTATTCTACAGTAAATTTTCCCCATAGAGTTCATTGGGGAAGTAAAAATACACAATAAATACGCAGTACACTGTATTCTTGTGGAATTGTAATCCTGTAAAATATAAAAATGACACCCTAAAAACCACTGAATATTTCTTTATTTCTGCATAAATTGCTGGAAAACCCACAGTGAGAAATCTGTATAAAAACAGTATTTATTTGATACAGGTTTCCTTGAAGATTTGCTTTAGAAATTTCTGGTCCATATGCATTTAGACTGAGGCTATGTTCACATGACTGCTTTTCTTTGTGGAGGAATTTACGTCAAAACTTTCCTCCATGGATTTTCCTCCATGGATTTTCACTCGGTAGTGGTGGCTTTCGCCACTGTTTAGGATGCAGATTAGCCCTATTGAAAGGGTGCTAATCTGCAATTTGGCTGCCCCACCTGGAAACCAATGGAAAAAGTGACGTCACTTCTTTTTCCTCCATATCCATCCATTGTAGTATGAAGCTCCCACTCTGTTTTCATGCAAATTCCTTGTGAACATAGGGTAAGGGATCAGGTTATGCTCTAAGGCCGTTCAGCGTGCCCATAGATTTAAATGGAAAAAACGACCTGTAGTCTCCACAGGTCGGTTTATCTCTGCTCATCTTCATGTTGTATAATACATCTGGTGTTTTGAGTTTTGCTGTCGGTTTCCTATACAATTAACTGTACGGGCCAATGGGAAAAAATGAGAACCATCCACATTTTTTGCGCAAAACGTGACAAAATCGCGGCCGTGCTTAGGACAAAAAATGGTCGACTTTCAGAGGTTTTTTATCCGATGCCGTGTAGACATAGCCTAAGGCAGTGTTGTCAACTGATTTTTACTAAGGGACACTTTAGCGCTATGGTTGTCCTCAGAGGGTGTTGGAAGGTTGCTAGGGTCTCTGGTTGGGCTGGCACAACTGTGCCGTTATCTGTGAGTTGCCGAGTGGACCTGTGTGGAGGTGTGTGACAGAGCTTTGAATCCAAGATGGCACCTACACACTGTGTTGCCGTTGCCACCTTTGCTTAGTGCTGCCTGCGGGGTAAGTGGATAGCTGCTGGTCCTTCTGCATGCAGATCTTGTCCATCTTTCTCTGTTGTGTCTAAGCTTTGGTGGGCCACATAAAATGACATGGACGGCTGCATCTGGCCCCAGGGCCTTGAGCTTGCCACATGTGCCCTGAGGGTATCTGCACACAGTTTATTGTTCTGCTGAAAAAAAATCACACCACAGAATATTTGGCAAAAATCTGAGGCACACCTAATTTTTCCAGAGTCTTGGACACAGGTTAATACCATTTCACCTGTCTGGTCACTTAGGTTTTGTTCACATATGCGAGGGTCTGTTTGGAAACTTCGTCGCATGTTCCACCATTGCGGAAACCAACTAAACCACTGTAACCTATAGAATCCATCAGGCCGTTGTGTAAAGGATCCTTTTGTTTCCGTTTGCACCTCTGCGATGGACATTCTGGACAAAAACTCCGACACAAATGTGAACCATGCTTATATATTTTTTCCTTGATGTGGATTTCAAATCTGAGTCACAAAAAATATGCATTGTAGTTCAAAGTGTTAAGTAAGGTGTATGTTCCCATTGATAACGATGGGATGCATATTACACTTAGTTATCGTGTATACTCTGAAGTGGAATACATGTCAGAATATGTGAGAAAATTCAATGTTCAAATCAGGGAAATTTTTAAGTAATCTTTAAAATAAATGCTTCCACTATCTATAGCACATACACAATACAATGATGCATGCTTCTCCATATTCTAAAGATCCTCATAAGTGATTGAGATATTATCTACATGTGGCACATGTGACTCCTCAATTGTCATGGAACTAGAGGTCCCAGCATATTGTGCTAGTATGTGCAGTCTGCTTCAGTCATGCCATTTTTATAGTATAAAATAAAAAAGAAACACCAAAAATATGACATCCCACACACGTCCTGGAATAGCGGCCTGATTACAGACTTCCGCGGAAGACCATGTATTTTTTCCTGCAGTACTTTTTATATTCTACTACCTGATATATAATATTGCATATGGTATAGACAGTAAAAATTACAGTGGCTGCTATTTCACCCTCTGTGTACAGATTTGCACCCACTGTATTTAATCTGATCAGTGAGTGAGGGTATGTTCACACTTTGGACTTTTCCAATCGGAAAAATCTGATGTGTAATCCTTGAATTTCTGTTGAGGATTTTTACTTAGTAGAGTTGGTATTTGCCTCTGATTTGAACTCAGGTTATCCCCACCTCAATGGGGCAAATCCACATCACTGTTAGGGTATATTCACACGGCTTACTATATGCGCCGCAATACGACGTGTGTTTTGGAACCACGCGCTGATCAGCGCGTAATTCCAAAGCACAGGGGGTGGGGAGGGGCGAGATGTCAATTCTCCTCCCGCGTGTACAATACGATCGTATTGCACACACGGGGAGACGACGCATAATCCATAGCTCTCTATGAGAGCTGTGAATTACCGGAATTGCGGCGCGCATTTCGGCGCATTTAAAATATGCGGCGAAATGTGCGCCAAAATACGTGGCAAAATAAGCCGTGTGAACATATCCTTAAGTGAACCACAGCGTGGACTGCCTATTCAAATGAATGGCAGTAGGATCACGCAAGGATTTTAACATGGTATCTGATGTTGAATCTGCATCATATTCCATGTTAAAATCCGTTGTGTGAATTTACCCTAACTCTACCCAAATCTCAGTTTTCAGTTTTGGGTGGAGTCAAGAGCAAGTGTACTGATTAGGTATGTACTTTATACATAAATGTAGTGTCCGTGCACGCAGAAGTACAAGTTACATAGTTTGTAAGGCTGAAAAAAGACAGACGTTCATCCAGTTCAGCCTGTAGTGCTATAGTGTTGATCCAGAGGAAGGGAAAAAACCCCATGAGGTAGAAGCCAATTGTCATCATTTTTGGGAAAAAATTCCTTCCCACCTCCAATCTGGGAATCAGAATAAATCCCTGGATCAACAACCCTTCTCCAGAATCTTAGACACTATAACTTGTTATATTATTACACTCTAGAAATGCATCCAGACACTTTATTAACTCTGTTAGTGAATTCATCATGACAAGTTCATCTGGCAGAGAGTTCCACAGTCTCACTGCTCTTACAGTAAAGAATCCCTTTCTATGTTTATTGGTCTGTCAGATGAACATGCTGTGTGTTAGAGCAACAGATAGCAGCTAAAGGTCCGTAATCCTAGAAGTCAAAATGGCACAATAAAGTTTTATATCTTTAGGCTAATTGGAGCCCCTACAGAATGTAGAGTTGTGTAATGTTCTCCAGCACCAATAACGTTAAAAGTATATCCTTTATTTCATGTCATCTTTAAAAACGCATTGGCTCCCATCCTCTAAAAGGAGCCCTTAGGTTGTCCCATCAGTATAACCTAGGTAGGTATGACTTAGCAGCAGGGACCCTTAGGCTAGGGCCACACAGCATAAGACAAAAAACTTCAGAAAGCCGACAACACTTAGTCCTATGCAGGACTGCAATTTTTGTCACTGATTTTTTGGTTTTAGTTTTTGCCGTCTGGAATTCTACGGCAAAACGCAGGACTCTGGCAGAATTTGCAACATGTTTCATATTCCGACGGATTTTTAATGCTGCTGTTAATAAGCCGGGTTGTATAGACTGCAGCATGGGTTTTTCATTGCTGTCTATGTAGCACACGCCAGAATCAGTATTTTGAAACCGCCGAAAATCTGACGGTATTTCTGTGCAGTGTAGACATACTTACTTACCCTGATAATAAGTCGATCTCTGCCCTTCTTTTTGTATAAGAGCAGTGTTTATCCGTCTTGTCCTCAAGGAACCCCCAACAGACCATGTCTAGAGGATTTCCCAGAGAGAAAACACCTGTGCTAATTATTGAGGAAAGGAAACTAATGAAATCACCTGTGCAAGATTAAGGAAATCCTAAAATACATGGCCTATTGGGGTTTTTTAAGGCTGGGCTCACACGTTACTGCATTTGACTTTTTTGAACACAGGTGGTTTTGTAACTCTAATTTTGAATACAGATAAAATGTGGATTAAATAAAAAAACAGTACTTTAAAAAAAAAAAAAAGCTTGCCTTTTTTAATTGCTTGCGTTTTTGATACAGTTGAAAAATGCAACAAAAATGCAGCATGTGACGAAGCCTATGTGGATGGTGTTGCACTAAGCACTTTTCAGCATGTCAGTTCAGCTCAAGCTAGCTATGAGATGACTGTGTTACAGAATGAGGAGGACGGTGCTTGCAGTCGTTCACCACATTCATTTCTATGAGCTTTCCGAATATAGCCGAGCGAGTGTGCTTGGCTATATTCAGAACTCCCATGGACATGAATGGAGAAGAAGGCCTCAAGTGCTGATCTCCTCATACTGTAACATGGTTGTCTCATAGCTAGCTTGAGCTGACCTGAAGCACTGAAGAGGGTTCGTTGATACATTCCTTTTAGGAAAGGATTGGGGACAACATATTATGGCACCAGTAGGTAGTGAAAGGAGATGGGTGTGTCTTTAAAAGGTTGATTCAATTGCCAACCAGTAATCTGAAAAGATGTCTGAAAAAACCAAGCTGACTCTCCCCACACCATTAGGCTATGTTCACACGGCTTATTTTGAGACGCATTGCGCCACGTATTTGGAGCGTACTGCGCTCTAATATGAGCAAAATGCACCCCAATCATTATGGTAATCCACAGTTCTCATAGAGAACTATGGATTACGCCTCCTCTCCCCAGGCGTACAATAGGATCGTATTGTATGCGCGGGGAGATAATTGACATGTTATGCATGTCTATGGGGCCGGCGGGCTGACGGACACCCTGCGCTGCTGGAGTATGCGCCCATCAGCGCGACTCCCGAAGACCCAGCTTAATTGCAGGGCGTACTGTATGCCCCACAGTTAAGCCGTGTGAACATACCCTTAGAATTCATTTTCGATGTGCTATGTGTGAGTGCTCCCCTCTCTGCTGATGGGACATGAAGGATCCATTGGTCACTCTATGGGTATCTTCCACTCAATGGATTTAAAAATAGTTTCAGCATCAGAATCCGCGTCAAAATCTGCATCACATTGATTTCAATGGAAAATCTATGTCACAGTTTATACTGTGTATGGAAGCATGGCAAAAACAAGAAGAACTTATTTCTTGGTAAGCAACCACCAAAGTGACGCTCTTAGTTCTGGGACTGTATATGAGTCTTGAAGCACTGACTGGATGCCAATCATGGCATGGCTGCTGCAGCGACATGATCCAGTAGTCAATGATCTGTATTGAAATCTGCAAAGCAGAAAAAAAGAAAGGATGTGTCAGTTCTTTGACATGGAATCTCATTGGATTCCATGAAGGAAAGTGAAGACGTAGATCAGCCCTTTTGACATGGGGCTAGTACATCCAAAACTTGCAAGAATCACTGCTACAAAGTTAAAACCTGTGGCTGAAAAATGAGGGTATGACCTCAGATCTCTGCTGCAAATTCCACACTGGGATAAATTTGTTGTCTGAAAATCCGTTGTTGTAAGAATGGAAAAGGACGTGCATTCTAATTAGAATACAGTGCCTAGGCTTTAACAATAGCATTCACGAGCTTAGTTAAAGGGGTTTTGCCACGATGTAATGTTGACGTGGAATCCTCCAAAAGGGGCATTTAATCACTTTTATAAATATATGTGATTACAAAAATTGCAGTCTGAGTGAGCTACAGCCTTCCTTACATGCCCTTGGTTACTTCAAAGAGTCTATTAGATACGGCCTGACAAGAGCTGGACGGGCTTGCGCAGAGAGAGCTTCTTATCTGATGAGACTGAGCTGCAGAAGTTTTCAAGACACCGGGTAGCAATATGTTTTCTTTTGTATACAGAATAAACTAGTTGTAGTGTGATTAGATCCCTGCTTTATCTGATGACAGAGAACATGAAAGAGCTTACACGCTGCTGAGGAGAAAAACTGTTGTCTTTTGTATACAGAATCCACAAGTTGCAGTTTGATTATTTCAGTGAACATTTCACACGATCCCTTATGCATCTCGTGCTCTGGCTGTGTGCGTCTCTCTCTTTCAGCTCCGTGATTTGTTTACATTAGCTTCTTAGCAGATAAGGCTCCTCCTGGCAAAACCCCTTTAAAAGTTGTAAACCTGTGCTTGAATAAAAGGTCTGTAGTTTGCGAACGGCAAATGTTACCTTAAAGATTTTTCGTGTGTATGTATATATATATATATATATATATATATATTTTATATATATATTATATTTTATATATATATAATATATATAAAATAATATATATAAAAGTCCATCTATTATGAAAAATCGTTAAACATAACTTTATTAAACTGTTCTTCTTCTTCATTACACCCTTTTCCAGGTTTTGCACATATCTATATCTTCCAGTCATTTAGATCTTTCAAAACTGTCAGGCTTCAAAGTGCTGCTAATATGCTACTCTGCGTGGATTTTTTCATCTGCTTTTGACGTTTCTCATAACTGTTCTGAATTATTTTTTTTCTTGAAGATTATCCTACTGCAGAAATAATTCAACACCTAAAGAATACTTGTGACATTTTACAGACATCTCCGTTTTCGTAAATACCTGTATTCCCCATGAAGAAACAATTTCGAAGCATCTTCTCTTATAAATCTATGTTGTACTGTTCCACAAATGTGTTACTGAACCAGTCAGATGGAGGTTTCCACTCTAATTTTCAAAGGGGTGTGTCCCTGCACCCAGGGACACACACAACTGATTGGACAATGTCAGACTGTGCGGGGATGCACTCACAATTGGTAACACCCAGCTGACAAATTCAGTAATACATTTCTAGAAGGACTAACAGAACATGAATGATAAGAGAAGATGCTCCAGAATTGTCATTTCACAGGAAACACAACAGATTTGTCAGGAATGGCCACAGGACCTCTCTAAATTATCTGTGACCCTTATTTACTATTTATTTTATTCATTAATATATGTTAACTTCCACAGCCCTGTACAGAGATTATCACATTACTTCTTGTCCCCATTGGCGCTCCAGTGTTTACCACCAGCTTCCTGCACTATGAGGTTGCAGTAATAATTTGAAAATGAACACAAATTTCCTGTTTTTTGTCTCTTGTATTTTACCAGTACAAACCTTTAAAACCATGATGGGCTGGATAAATTTACTTATATAAGTTCTCTTTGTTAATCAGTCTTAAAGGGGATTTATCGTTTGAGCTTCTCGTGCTGTTCTGCTAATTTTCTCAGATTGAGTTTGAAATCCAGGGGCGTGTTCTTCCTCTCAGCAGGCGTGTCTCCCCTCACTGAAGAACTGTGACATCATTTTGTTTGAAGCAGGGGATGCAGAGGGTTGTCTGGATATAACAGCTCTGTAGCCTCCTGCATGCTTATGTCTGCAGCCTTGAGGCTCCACAAGCTGCAGCAAGCACCTATTATACCTATTATATCTCTTAGTTTACACACTGAAAGCCAGCAGCTTTAACTTCTGTTGTAGTGGTGTTCAACCAAATTGTACTGACAACAGGCAGAGACCTTTACTCAACTACAAGGACCAAATTTCCCCTTCAATTAAAGATCTCTGCTTGTTTGTCGTGAAGGGAGTAAAAAACCCCGGTTGGGGTGGGGGGGGGGGGAAAAGAAGCAAATCAGCTTTGAGAAAAAGAACCTGCTCAGCCTGAAAACTAACTTGGCTGAGGTTTCCCAGCGGTAAAGTTTTTGGTTTTTAAAAGGGGGGTTTTTTTGGAGTTTAGTCCCCCAAGGGTTTTTTCCCCCCCCCAAAAATTCTAAACATATTTTGAGAGACTAAAATTATTTGTCAATCTTATAATATATATATACACTTTCATAGCCCCCCTATATAAAATGTTTCATCCCCGGGGTTTATCCCATTGTATCACTAGGGTTGGAATTTGCTTGGTGTGACTTTTGGGATGGGAAAAACTATTAGGGGAGTTTTTCTGTGTGTTATTTTATATAAAATTATAGATGGGTTTCACATATATTTTCAAAAATTTTCATATTGGGGACAATTTATAAAAAAAAAAAAAAAAAAAAAACGGGTGGGGGTTGGGAAATCCCACTCGGCTTTTCCAAGCTGTTTACCCATGCACTGCATTTCCCAAGGCAGCCATACAAAAGGGGGCGGGGGTTGAAACCTTATTTATACACTAAGGAAAGGGTCATAAGGGGCGGGGGTTGCCCTTTTCGGGTCTGAGGGGAAAAAAAACGCCCCCTTTTCAAAAGTAGCGGGTTAAGGGGCTGAACCCTTTTTGAGGAGGTGAAACAACCTCTTGGAAAAGCCCCCTTTTAAAAGGGAGTAATTGCCCCAGATCCTTCCCCCTAGAGCTGAGATGTACATAGAGTCAGCAGACTCTGGTTTCACTATCGATTTTAACAGCTCAGAGGGGAGTAAACACAGAGTGTGGAGGCAGCCAATCACAGCGCAGGGGGCGTGGCCATGACATTTCCTGTCTAGGGGCATATCCCAACAGGCTGAATGAAATGTCAGCCAGCCAATCACAGTGCAGGGGGCATGTCTAGGGCACAGGAATCGACTAGGGGGCGTTCTGACCCAGCAACAGCAGAAATAGAAGACAGATTTAGGGCTTGTTCACACAGCGTTTTTGTGATCCGTTTTACGGATCCGTTTTACGGATCCGCAAAACGGATATAACAATTGTCAGTGTGATTAACATTGAGTTGAATGCCAAAAGCGGATCGCTGTTCCCACGGGAGATCAGCGATGCGCTTTTGAGAGCTCTTCTGCACTGCGCTTTTCGCATCCGCTGTAAGAATTGACATGTCAATTCTTATTGCATTTTACGCAACTGAAAGCCCATAGGAAATAATGGAGTCCGCTTTTGGCACTTGTCCAAAAGCGCTCCACACTCCTGGTACGTAACAGCTGCGCTTTGCATCCTGAAAGCGGATGCGAAAAGCACACTAGGAGACTGGACGGGGATCGCTGGAGAGGCAGCAGGAGCGCAGGTGAGCGGCGGCGGCAGCGCAGGTGAGCGGCGGCGGCCGGTGAGCGGCGGCGGCAGGTGTGCGGCGGCGGAGGAGGCGGTCGGCGGCGGTGACAGCGGAGGAGGCGTTCGGCGGCGGTGACAGCGGAGGAGGCGTTCGGCGGCGGTGACAGCGGAGGAGGCGTTCGGCGGCGGTGACAGCGGAGGAGGCGTTCGGCGGCGGTGACAGCGGAGGAGGCGTTCGGCGGCGGGGACAGCGGAGGAGGCGTTCGGCGGCGGTGAGAGCGGAGGAGGCGAGCGGCGGCGGTGACAGCGGAGGAGCCGGGGGAGAAACATACAATGTATGTGAGCCGGGGGCAGTGACATAAAATGAATGGGAGCCGGGGGCAGAGACAAACAATGAATGGGAGCCGGGGGCCGAGACATACAATGAATGGGAGCCGGGGGCAGAGACATACAATGAATGGGAGCCGGGGCCGGGAGACATACAATGAATGGGAGCCGGGGCCGGGAGACATACAATGAATGGGAGCCGGGGCCGGGAGACATACAATGAATGGGAGCCGGGGCCGGGAGACATACAATGAATGGGAGCCGGGGGCGGGAGACATACAATGAATGGGAGCCGGGGGCGGGAGACATACAATGAATGGGAGCCGGGGGCGGGAGACATACAATGAATGGGAGCTGGGGGCGGGAGACATACAATGAATGGGAGCAGACAGATACAATGAATGGGAGGCGGGGGCGGGAGACATACAATGAATGGGAGCAGACAAATACAATGAATGGGAGGCGGGGGCGGGAGACATACAATGAATGGGAGCAGACAAATACAATGAATGGGAGGCGGGGGCGGGAGACATACAATGAATGGGAGCAGACAGATACAATGAATGGGAGGCGGGGGCGGGAGACATACAATGAATGGGAGCAGACAGATACAATGAATGGGAGGCGGGGGCGGGAGACATACAATGAATGGGAGCAGACAAATACAATGAATGGGAGGCGGGGGCGGGAGACATACAATGAATGGGAGCAGACAGATACAATGAATGGGAGGCGGGGGCGGGAGACATACAATGAATGGGAGCCGGGGGCGGGAGACAGAGAGACAGAGAGAGAGAGAGATCCCCCTCTTCAGAAAACGCATCCGGAAAGCGGATGCGTAAAACGCATGTGAAAAAGCATTCAAAACGGATCCAAATAAAGTATCCAATGCTGCGTTTTGCGGATCCGCCTTCCGGATGCGCTTTTCAAGTGCGAAAAACGGATCCGTAAAAAGGATCCAAAACGCCGTGTGAACAAGCCCTTACAGCGAAGCTGATATCTGCTAAACCAAGTGACAGAGGTAATGCAACCCAATTACAAAAGTGCTTATTTTTACTGTCCCCATAATCTGAGACATGATCTTTGTAACGATAAAACCCCTTTAATGAATCTGAAATCATCAAGCTATAAGCCAGGGAGAGCTTTTGGAAGGTTGCACACAGCACACTATGCACACCTCAAGGTTTGTGACCACCACAATTCCTAATATTCAAGTGGGTTTACCACGATGGAAAATGATGGCATATCGCTAGGAGGTGGGACCCGCACCTATCTTGGGAACACCCCTCGCTGAACTGGATTTCACAGTAACTCTCCATTCTGTTTTATGGGAGTTCTAAGTACAGGTGAGCGGTGTGTTCAGCTCTGCTCAGAAGTCCCATAGAGCAGAATGGAGTGCCGTGCACAAGCGCGACCAACTCTCAATTCTGCACTGTGACTTTCGGGGGCTTGTTCACGACATAGGTGCGGGTCCCACCTATGAGACCCGCATCTATCTCAAAATGATGGCATATTCTAGCGATACGCCTTCATTTTCTATCGTGGTAAAACCCCTTTAATTATGTAGTGGTACTACTACATTAGACCTCATATAGGACTATTAGTAATTTTTGTATAAAGCTTTTATTTGGTGACTTGCTTTTGATATTACTTGAGCACTGTACTGCCACTAGACAGTATTTTTGCAGGGTATATGAGTGGCAGTAGTTTATAGCATTCTTACTTAGATAACCATAATACATTATTATTTGGGCCCATACTTGTGATGTTTGTAATCAGGCTTTCAAAGTATGATCATATCTGCCCTACATGACTGTAATCCACATGGAGGGCAACAAAACAAGGAACTATATGGGCCATCAAGCAATGCAAGGTCAACCCGGGACTAAGCATGAATAAAAACAGTGCAAAGATTTTTTTCCTAATTTTCATGAGGGAAACCTTAAAAATGTTTCCTGATGAACCCTTAAGGTATGTTCACACAGCGTAATGGCAGTGCTTAGAGAGCTATGATTTAAGTTTTTATTGTTCGCGGCACATAGGCTACACTTTGAATGCGTTTGAATGTGGCTGGCCGTTTCCGGCCCCCCCCCCATGCCTTGGAAGTACGCGCTGATCAGTGCATGCTTCCAAAACACCCGACGTATTGCGCCCCTATACGCCGTGTAAAAATAACCTTAGAGTTTGTCCACACGACATTGGAAAATGTACTAATCGGCTGTTGAAAACCAAGTCAGTTGACATGGTTTTCAAAGACTATTTCACAGGGTATTTCATGTGGAATGAACATGTTTTAATTTTTTTTATGTTGAAAAACCGACCGCTGAAAATACGCGTTGTATGAACAACAACATATATTTTCTATTGAGGTCAATGGGAATGGTTTACTTTTGGATTTAGACGAGCATTTCTTATCGGAATCCATGTGGATTCTGACTTGAAATACTCGTGTGGACATAGACTTACAGAAGGTTTTACAAGAAGGCTTGGCATGTGGGCACATAAACATTTCTTTAATTATTCTCTAGCACTACATTCTGGCTCAGATTTGTTGACTTGGCAAGTATCTTTTAGCAGGCTGAAATTTGTAATCCTCAGGTTTTGCTGCTTCTTTATTTTGGTGAACCCTTGGACGGGTTCTGTTTGGGAAACACAAAGATTTATCATCACAATTCCATGGGGCAAGTGACTGGTGTAGGTTTGAGACTGGAGTAAATCAGGGTAGATGGGCTATAAATCCGTGCAAAGTATACTTTATTGTACAATTAGAGTGATCAAATTTTAATCTGATCATCTATAAAGTCTAATAGTTGTTCTCTGGATTAACATACTATCATGTTAGTACATAGCTATCCTGTGGATACATTTTAGAGCAGCTTTGATCTGGGATTCCATGTGTTAGAATGCAATTGTTTCACTGTTTTACAAGAGGCAAGTCCTAGTTAAATACACTAATCCTATGGCGGTAAGTGAACCTCGTCAAAGGATTGTTGGGTCTTAGTTTCTTTGTGTTTTTTCATGTTCCTAGGATTCCCAAGTAAAACAATGTTGAATTAAAATATGGAACACTGCAGAGGATGCAGCCTTACATAACTGTATGCACCATTCAATAGCTTTCCTTTTTATCTAAATAGGCTCAAAATTCCCTGCAAACCAGGGCTGTGGAGTCGGTAAGCGGAAGCTCTGACTCCTCAATTTCCCTAACTCAGACTCCCACTCCCACTCCCTCATACACGGCGCTTGTTTAAGTGATAACTTTAGTAAAAAGGTAACATCAGGCTTTTTATCACCTTATAATACAATAATCAAGCTTTTTAGGTAGAACATACACTGACAAGCAAAATGGTAACAATGACTTTCAGGCTCCATATCTCACCATCCACTACAGCTTTGAATTTGAGGCTACCATCATTTTGGAGACAATCATCTTGGCTATGTTATACATAAATTTAAAGTGCAAATATTTAGCATCTGCTTAGTTATGCAGATTCTTGTCATATAACTGCACTGTTACTATTTTGCTCCTAAAAATCAAAATGTTAATTTTTATGATTTTGTTAGTATTTTGTAAATTCACCTTTGCCTGAATCCTTCTGGGCTCTGAATCCGATTCAAGCATGTCTCTACCGAAATCTGATCCCAGGTCTCTTCTACACGTTCCCAATATTGGTGTATACTGGTCGACTCACTTGGGTACAAATACAGCTTTTTCTTCAACTCTATTCACAAGTGTTCGATTGGGTTGAGGTCTGGGGACTGTGGAGGCCAATACAGCAACTCTACTTCCTTATCATTGAATCGTTTCTTCACCAAACTCGACATATGCTTCAGGCCATTGTCCTGCTGGACACTATGTCGTGTTTTTCATACCCATAGTACTCGAGTGTATGAAGTAACTCATCTTGTAAGATACTCACATATAACTCAGCATTGAGATCAGCATCAATCTTGGTGAAGTGTCCAACATCTTTGGCTGTGAAACAGTTCCATATCACTAGGCTTCTTCCACTGAACTTGACAATTCCTTTAATTTCTCGATCTGTTAGCTCCCTTTTCCCTTGATTCTTACAAACCCATTTGCACACTGTTTCCAATCTTATACTTTCCAATTTTCTTACTTTTTTGCAAACTCGAGCCAACGCTTCTTATTATGATATTAAAGATGAGACTTCTTCACCTTTTTCAGGCCATCAGACCTGTGTAATGCGCACCGCACTGTGCTTGCATGGACATCTGTGATCTCATTATTCTGACTGATATGAGTCACCTCCGCTGCCGTGTCTGTCGGGCTAGAACTGATAGACCTAGTGATGAGCTACTTGTTGACTGATATTTTACCTGGACGTTCACCTCTTGGCTTCTGAACGGATGGACGGACTTCATTTCATATTTTTCCAGCTGTCATGGCCTCACATGATGCAGTTTGACAACTTTCTTGGCCGAGAGACGCTATCGATGAGATGGATGATGCGGCTTCTCTTTTCTTGGGAAATCTTCTTCATGGCTGCTCCTCGATGCGAACCAGTGACCCTTCACTTGGGAACGAACCTAATAACACAATGAGTTATTAGGCAATGTGACAACAGGTTGCAATTTGTAGTATACAAGAAGAAAAAGATTGTCCCACCACTGCAAGCAGAACAGTAACAATGTAGTTACATGACAAGAATCTGCATAACTAAGCAAATGCTAAATGGTTGCAGGTCAAAGTTATGTATGAGATAGCCAAGATGATTGTCTATTAAATAATGGTAGTCTGGGGCGTGGCCGGAAGCCGAGCAAGATGGTCGCAGGTTAGATGGGCTCCGACCACAGGCTATCTACAGACGAGCGCCCTGCTTCTAAATATGCCCTAGATGGGAAAGAGACGGTCCCAGCTGCTGCCTAAAACCCCAAGGAGGGCTCTGGTCGTCCCGCGGACCCAAACGGCGCTGGACCAATACCTCACAGCAGCTACTCCCGCTCGCGCAACACCGCGCCTCCAGCTCCCGCCACTACAGCCGGCGCCAATACAGTGCGGCTCCACGCGGCAGTGACGCCGGGATCAGAGATCTCCCGGTATCGTCCAGAGACCAGGGCGACGAGGGCGGCCCGACTGTTCACCACCACTAACCAGGGCCGGGCAGAGGGCCTGAGGCGGCAACAGGTACAGGACTCTGCACTGCCCCCACCCATCCCCCTCCAGCCTCAGCGCGTGCAGCAGCCCACGGCCATCATGGCGCTTAACCCCTCGCTGCCTGGGGACAAAGCTGCAGGCTCCCCTCTTGGGACTGTCTACAAGCCTCCTGCTGAGGATTTTCCATCTGATCCTCCTCTGGGCTCAGACAACCTGGACCCCAGGCCCTCTCCTTCGCCCCATACTCTGGACTCGGGCAGCGGGGCCTTCTCTTGGCAGGGATCCCCTGCCCCTTCCTCAGCTCCACACAGCCCTCATTCTGCGGACCCCCACGCTTGGGCCAATCTCTTACATCAATTACCAACTAGGGATGAATTGAGGGCCCTTATCAGAGAGGAAGTCTCGGTCTTAAGACAAGACATCAAGCAAATAGCGTCCCGAGTGGAAATGCTGGAAGAGGATCATGACAACACCCGAAAATATGTGGCCCAGATTCATCCCTCTATCACAGCACAGCTATCTGTGGTCCGGGATCTGACCCGACAGGTTGAAGACCTTGATAACAGGGTCGAGAAACAATATTCGGGTCCGGGGGCTTCCTGAGGCCCAGGGAGAGGAAAACCCGCATGCTATTCTGAACGCTGTATTCAACCAAATTCTGGGGAATTCTCCCCCCCAGCCTATCAAGCTGGATAGGGCGCACAGAGCGCTTCGACCCAAAGGTTCCACCCCTCTGCCCCGGGACATCATTTGCTGCCTTCATGACCACACGGTGAAGGAGGCCATCATGGAAAAGGCCAGAAATCTGCGTCACATTGAATACCAAGGTACCCCTATTCAAGTCTTCCCTGACCTGTCTTGGCACACACTACAAAAAAGGCGCCATCTCCGTCCGCTCCTGGCCATCCTGCAGGAAAAACGTATCCCGTATAGATGGAACTTTCCCTTTGCCCTTTCTGCGCGGACAGAAGGCCGAACAGCAATTCTCAAGACCTTCTCAGACCTCCCGAACTTTTGTAAAGTTCTTCAGATCCCTAGGCCAAAACTGGATGACTGGGAACTTTCTGCTCTTCCACCTCCCCCGCCTCCAGTCTGGCAGCCGGCTACAGCCCACAAAGGACGCTCTCCTGATACATCGCCCCCAGTTCAGTCCAGACATCTGCCTTCCCGTTGGGACCGGGACTGAGCGACGGACAGCTGAGTAGAGCCTTTCATATGTTTCTATGGGACTATGGTTTCTCTTTCTCACTTATTTAGCTTCTGTTACGATGTAGGGCCTATGTTGCTCCGTTTCTAATTTAGAAGATAGCCTGTTGGTGAATGGCACCGAAGACCTGTTCTGATTTGTGTGATCTACCTTTCTTTGCATCTGGTTTCTCTCTCTCCCCTCTCAGGGCTATCGGCCAGAGGGAACAGAGAAGACTACCACTTTTTAGGAGGGTGGGACTCTGTTGACGGCTTTGTTAGGTCCTCAGCAAGTACCCGCAATAGCCTCCAAGCCTCCGAACCCAGGCGTGTTTGCGCCTCAGACGGGGCACTTGCCCCGATTTCTCATTGACTGTTTGCCATACGCCAGGTGTACACACCTACTTGTGAATATCCGTTGTTGTCTCCCCTGATTGTCCTGTGAGCGTTCATTTGTCTCTCTCCTATCGTCTCCCCCTCCCTTTCTGTTTCCTCCTCCCAGAGTTTGCTGACTGGTTAGGTAGTTGGGGAAGATATTTGCCTCATTCCTAGATCCTTACTGCGAACTAATTAGTTTGTATACCATATTCCTTCCTGCCTTCACTCATGGTCCGCTGCGTTACTCTAAATGTCAAGGGGCTTAACTCCAATGTCAAGAGAAGGTTGGCCCTGAGAGAATGCAGATCCTCACGGGCAGATGTGGTCTTCTTTCAAGAGACTCACTATGACTCCAAGGGCTCGTTCAACTTTGCTAAACATTGGTACCCGACTGTTTTCTCAGCCTTTAATGACAAGAAGAAAGCTGGGGTGGCAATACTGATCTCCAAAAATTGCCCAATACAGGTACAAGCGTCTTTGATCGATCCTGCGGGACGATATATCATTCTCAAAGCCACGCTAGGTGGTAAGCCAGTCACTCTATGTAACGTGTACGTGCCAAACTCCTCCCAAATATCATTTCTGAACAGAGTTTTTGCTAAACTGTCCAAGTTCCCCTCCACGGCCTTGCTTCTGGGCGGAGATTTTAATTTAATCTTCTCAGACTCAATGGACAGGTGCGCTGTAGGAGGGAGAACGTTGGGTCCGTCAATGGCTAGACTCTCAGCAGCTTTCAGACGGCTCATCCGATCTCATGGGCTCTTTGATCTCTGGAGGGTGAACCACCCTAAAGAGAAAGAGTACTCCTTTTTTTCCCATCCTCATCAGACTCACACCAGACTCGACTATTTTTTTGGCAATGCCCCGACTCTTCGCATCCTAAACGATTCTAGCATAGGACCTATAACTTGGTCCGACCATGCCCCGGTTACGGCCGACTTTGATTTCCAGTCTTCCCCGCTCCGATCATGCCACTGGCGACTAAATGAGTCCCTTATTAAAAAACCTATCCAGAGGGAGAAACTACGCAAATCCTTATCCCCATACTTTGAGTTAAATGTGGGCACGGTCTCCGCACCTTCTACCCTGTGGGAAGCCCACAAGGTGGTCTTCCGGGCCAATGTATTGCATTGGGTACCCAACTGAAAAGGGACTATTCGGAAAAGGTCAGCACTCTACGGGCGCTCCTGAAGAAGCTTGAGGGGAGGATGTCCCAATATCCCAGGGTTGCTACGCTCAGACGCATTGTAGCCATACGCAGCGACCTGAAAGACTTAGCGGTACGCAGGGAAGAGAAGCTCCTCCTTTATATCAGACGAAAATATTATGAGTATGGCAACAAGGCCCATACAATATTGGCTAGACAGCTCAAGGAGCAATCGTCGAACTCTATGCCCCAAACCCTCAGAGATAAGGAGGGAACCTTGAGATACGACCCTAAGTCTATAGCTAAACTGTTTCTCAACTTCTTTTCTGATCTCTACTCATTACCCTCGACTTTCCCACCACAGAGGGATAGAGCCCAAAAACTTATCCAGGACTTCTTGCGCCAGTGCTCACTGACCCCCCTCCCTCAGGAGGCTTTAGCCTCACTGGGCGCCCCTATTCACATGGAGGAGCTACTAGAGGTCATCAAAGCCCTACCATCAAGCAAAGCACCCGGGCCTGATGGTCTACCGTACCTTTATTTTAAGGTATACTCTGACACCCTAGCCCCGCACATGTTACAGCTCTATAACTCTTTTATGGACGGGGCTCCTATCCCTGACTCCATGTCTCATTCCCATATCACCCTCATCCACAAGTCAGGTAGGGATCCTGCAGATAGCGCCAACTACAGACCGATTGCCCTCCTCAATTCGGACTTGAAAATATACACGAAAATATTAGCTAATAGGTTAAACCAGTGGCTCCCCCAGATAATCCACAAAGACCAGGTGGGCTTTGTTCCATCTCGGCAAGGGGGGGACAATACGAGGCGTACGATTGACCTGGTGGACATGGTTAATCATCAGTCGGGGGCAGGCCCTCCTCCTTGGTCTGGACCAGAGAAGGCCTTTGATAGGCTAAGCTGGCCGTTTCTCTTTGAAACACTGTCGGCATTTGGCTTCTCTTGTTCATTTATGAAGGCGGTAAGGGGCTTATATGGTTCGCCAACTGCGTCCATTAAACTACCCCACTGTACATCGTAAACCTTCCGAATCCATAATGGCACCAGACAAGGGTGCCCGCTGTCTCCGCTCCTATTTGCGCTCTGTATTGAGCCCCTTGCGGCTGCCATCCGAGCCAACCCTGACATTAAGGGTATCCGGGTCAGAGGCAGGGAGTTCAAACTGTCCCTTTTCGCTGATGACATACTCTTAACGCTCTCTGAGATGCATACCTCGTTACCGGCCGTCCACACCCTCCTTGCCGAGTTTGGAACCCTATCTGGGTATAAAGTAAACACCACTAAAACAGAAGCCCTCCCAATAAACATCCCTGAAGAGACCTTAGCTTCTCTCAAGCACAACTATCCCTTTAAGTGGCAACCACACTCGCTCAAGTACCTGGGCACACAGATTACTGCCCAGTATGGCTCACTCTATGGCGCAAATTTTCCCCCGCTCTTCAAAGAGATAAAGAATTTGCTTTCTAAATGGCATTCTCTCCCGCTCTCCTTCTTCGGAAGGATAAACGCTGTTAAAATGTCTATATTGCCCAAACTTCTTTATCTCTTTGAAACCCGCCCTGTTGCGGTCCCTTTGGGAGAGCTGCGTTCTGTCCAGGCGGCCATCCTCAGATTTATATGGGCAAGAGGTAGGCATCGGGTGGCCAAGACGGTACTCGTGGCCAGCAGACAGAAAGGAGGTTTGGCCGTCCCCGACGTCCTCCTTTACTACTGGGCCTCCCACCTACGTCCGGCATGGTCTACCCTCCGAGCGTACTCCAAATGGATGGAGATCGAGAAGCTATGGCTCGCTCCATTCCATCCGAATGCACTCCTCTGGCACTCTCGACCCTTGCCTAATCTGGGCTACCTATTGGGCCCTATTAGGTTTACCCAACAGATCTGGAACCACTGCAGGAACAGATTCCAGTTGGCCTCTAGGGCATCCCCAATGGCCTCCTTTTTATGCACCCCCCTGCTGCCCACTGGTTCGTCAAGATTGGTTGCTGGGCCGTGCCTGGGGCATGGTCTATTCTGTTTCGTAGATATTGCCAGGGCTGAGGATCGGAGATTGATACCGTTTCCAGCCCTCCAGAGAGACTATCAACTCCCAGAAAGATCGAGGTTCCATTACTTGCAGATATCGCATCTTTTGTTTTCTATGTTTGGCACGTGCACGTTATCCACCCCCACTCGATTTGAGCAAATATGTAAAGCAAGCCATTCCACTAGAGGACTTATCTCGGCGCTCTACACCATTCTCTCAGACCCGTTTCCCGACGATGCCCCGACACATAGGTACATGGCAAAATGGGAATCATACCTGGGCAGGGACATTCCTTACCGGACGTGGCAAGCTATATGGAGGGCTGCAGCCAAGTCTTCAATTTGCACAACATATAGGGAAAATCTATATAAAATACTTCTCTTTTGGTACCACACTCCTGAGGTCCTGCATAAGTGGAATCCACAGCTGCCCCAGTCCTGTTGGAGATGTCACACTGCTATTGGGACGCTCCCCCACATCTTTTGGGACTGTCCAATAGTTCAGGGCTTTTGGTTGCAAGTGCAGGATCTCCTGCACAGGGTCTTAGTCGTGAGGATTCCTCTGGATCCTCTAACCTACCTGTTGAATGGCCCAGTACAGGGTCTCCCTAAAGCTGATTCTGCATTAATGCTACACATTCTAACGGCGGCCAGGTGCCTGATTTCGGGGAGATGGCGCCAAACAGCGCCGCCAGCTGCAGAGGACCTTTGCCAACGAGTTGTGGAGATCAGGCGTATGGAATACTTGACGGCCTCCTTACATGATAGAATAGACCAGTTTGAGAAGACATGGTTTGCCTGGGATGTCTTTCGCACCATGAACCCTACATGACTCTAGCCGATCCTTCCTGAGACCTCTCCCCTCGTGGTTACCCACCCTACCCTGACGTCTCTTCCCTTCGTCCGTGTGATCCCCTGTCTTTATGTTCTAGGAGTTCTAAGTTTATATGACTTAAAAATTGATTTTAATGTTTTTAAGTTCAGACATGTGCATTCTAAAAACCGCAGTCTTCTTCCATAGAACCATTGAAATTTTCAATAACTGCGTACTTCACCTGATCTCTCCATGTCTCTTTGCTAGATGATCTCTGTTAGGCTTATATGCTGAAAAGCTTTGGTAAAGTGTACATGTCTGCATTGTCCTTTCTACCTATGTTAAAAATTTAATAAAAATTTTCAATTTGAAAAAAAATAATGGTAGTCTCACGTTCAAAGCTGTAGTGGATGGCGAGATATGGAGCCTGACAATCAAAAGCTCAAAACATTGTTACCCTTTTGCTTGTCAGTGTAAAATAAATTTATTGGAATCCAACTTTAGGCTATATCTACAAAAGCACAGGTTTTGGGTCGGATTTTTGGCAGATTCAGTATTTTGAATCTGCTGAAAATCCAACTGTAACCTGTGCTGTGTTACAGTTACAATGGAAAATCTGTGCTGTAGTGTACACAGCACAAATTTTTTACTGAGGGAAACATAAGCCACCAGCCATCCAGTGGAATATAGAACATGTTGTATATTCAGCTGGACCGCTGTTGGTTTCCCACGTACTGGACCTCCAGGAATGCAAAATCCTACAACGTTTTCTTGCTGAAAAAAGCCCAAAAACCAACGATGCAGCGCAGTCCAGCAACGTGAAAATGCCATTACATTTTGAACGGAATTTCCACATTGCTGTGTGGACTCAGCCTTGGAACACGAAAAACTTTAATAAATTGTAAATATGCAAAACACTATGCAGTAAGTGGAAAAAAACATAAACGTACTGAATAACATTTGCGGAGTCTATGAGTTTGTTCTCAGAAATAGTATCGCCTTCATCAGATCCTCCTTCATAGACGACCTCAAATCTGATCTCATTATTTTAAGGCTAGAGAACGGCCTCTCTACACTAACTTGGGTTGGTGGCAAAGCAGTGACTGGGCAACATCTCTAACAATTTCAGGGTATAAAGGAATTGCCTCAAGCAGTCAGTTTTGATGAACGCTTGAACTTTTCTACTTTGAGAGCAAGCGAAAAATGTTGCTGAAATCTGTCTGACTGCAAACTTTGTTTACTTTGCCGTTATATTATAAGAAAATTGTTCAATAAACATTAAATTTAAAAATAAAAAAAAAATGTCGCTGAATATTCAAAAAGGGGTCAAAAAGTGATCCAGGAAACTATAGGCCAGTAAGCTTAACCTCTGTAGTAGGTAAAATGTTTGAAGGTTTTCTCAGAGATGCTATCCTGGAGTATCTCACTGAAAATAAATGCATAACGCCGTTCCAGCATGGGTTTATGAAGGATGATGAGTCTCCTGTCAGACTAATCTCATCAGCTTCTATGAGGAAGTCAGTTCTAGACTGGATCGGGGTGAGGCACTGGATGTCATATATCTAGATTTTTCTAAAGCATTTGATACGGTGCCACATAAAAGGTTGGTAAATAAAATGAGAATTCTTGGACTGGGGGAAAATGTATGCAAGTGGGTAAGGAACTGGCTCACTAATAGAAAACAAAGGGTAGTAATTAACGGTACATACTCTGACTGGATCGCTGTTACTAGTGGGGTACCACAAGGGTCAGTATTGGGCCCTATCCTCTTTAACATTTTCATTAATGATCTTACACAGGGATTACACAGTAGAATATCGATCTTTGCAGACGATACTAAGCTCTGTAAAGTAATCAACACAATAGAGGATAATGTGTTATTACAAAGGGATCTGGATAAGTTGGAGGCCTGGGCAGGGAAATGGCAGATGAGGTTTAACACTGATAAATGCAAGGTTATGCACATGGGGAAGAGAAATCCATTACATGATTACATGTTAAATGGAAAAACACTGGGTAAAAGTGACATGGAGAAGGACTTGGGAATCCTAGTGGACAGTAAACTTAATGGGAGCAGCCAGTGTCAAGGCAGCAGCAGCCAAAGCAAATCGGATCATGGGGTGCATTAAAAGGGGCATAGAGGCACATGATGAGAACATTATTCTCCCATTATACAAGTCACTGGTTAGACCACACATGGAATATTGTGTACAGTTTTGGGCACCAGTGCACAGGAAAGACATTGTAGAGCTTGAACAGGTACAAAGGCGGGCAACAAAAATAATAAAAGGACTGGGTGGACTACAGTCCCCAGAAAGATTGAAAGATTGGGGTTATTTAGTTTAGAGAAAAGAAGGCTTCGGGGGGACCTAATAAATATGTTTAAATACATCAAAGGTCAATATAGAGATCTCTCCCAAGATTTATTTATACCCAGGGCTGTATCTAGAATAAGGGGGCATCCGTCTTGAGGAACGAAAGTTTCTACATAAACATCGAAAGGGATTCTTTACTGTAAGAGCAGTGAGACTATGGAATTCTCTGCCAGAGGGACTTGTCATGGTGAATTCAATAACAGAGTTCAAAAATGGTTTAGATGCATTTCTGGAGCGTAATAATATAACAAGTTATAGTGTCTAGGATTCAGGAGAGGGGTCATTGATCCAGGGATTTTTCTGATTGCCAGATTGGAGTCGGGAAGGAATTTTTCCCTAAAATGAGGACAATTGGCTTCTACCTCATTGGGGTTTTTGCCTTCCTCTGGATCAACACCTTAGCACAACAGGCTGAACTAGATGGACGTCTTGTCTTTTTTTAGCCTTACAAACTATGAAACTATGAAACTATGAAATCTGGTCAATCTGTTTGCTATGGGAGCGGAATCTTTCTCCCTGCAGTAACGCTCTGCCTGCTCCAAGTCATGTAAATACTTTTCAAAATTAAACTCCTCATCTGATGAGGCTGAAGATATGAGAACAGCAGCACTGGCAAGACCCAATCCTTCTTGCTCTTGGCACTGCATTGAACTAACTGTACCAATTTATTAAATATTTGGGAGTCGGAGTCGATCCATTTTATTCCGTTTCCATCAAAATGGACACAGGCTCCGACTCCATAACCCTGCTGTAAACACTTTCATTTAAAGGGGCTGACCACTTTCTAGTAAAATTTCCAAAATGTCATGTGATATCACATAAAATGCCTCTTCATTCCTTATCCAGCTACTGCATTTAAGGTCACTTATGCTCATGAATAGGATCTGTGAACAAATCTACAGGATTCAAGAGGGTGGTGGTTATGTCATTTACCCATGTGGCAATGCTTGGACTGGACCACAAGCGAGCAGGGGAAACCCCCTGGCAAGGTGTGCCACTGAGAATAGCAGGCCTTGGACTGCTTTCAGGGAGAAAGTCAGAGACAGAGAGGCAGAGAGCAAAGAGCATGTGAGATATGTTCATCCATGTACTGTAGCTGTAGAATGGACCCCAAGAATTAACTCCATTGGTGAGCCCCAAGAATTAACTCCATTGCTGGTCCCAAGAATCAACTCCAATGATGGGGTCCAAGAATCAACTCCACTGGTGGGCCCCAAGAATTAACTCCACTAGTGGACCCAAGTATCAACTCCAGTGTTGGGCACAATAATCAGTTAAATTGATGGGGCTCAAGAATCAACTCACTGGTGAACCACAAAGAATAAAATACACTGGTGGGTCCCAAGAATCGACTCCATCCAGGTAATGGAAATTTGACTGCCTGTATCCATCCATGCTATGGACGCATTCAACTATTGTTCACTTGCTGCACAGCCAGGGAAGCAGTGATGTGGGCAAGTATCGTGATTGCAGCCATCCTAAGTTCTATGGACACTGAGACCTACACAGTCTATTGTTTATACATCCTACTTATGGGCTGCCTTGAACCAAAGAGCTTTGGTAACAATTGAGGGAATTTAGAGTTTTATGTGACAGAATACAACAATTTATGGTATTTTAGAAATTAACTACAGCCACCATAGAGGGGAGCATAGGGATGTATATGTGCTCATACATCATTATCGCACGGATGCAATTCGACACACACACACACACACAAAAATATATAATATATATATATATATATATAAATTTACACACACATATAGATATATATATATTTTAATAAAATCTGTGCTTACATACTCACGTCTTAATTCATTTCCGACTATGAATTTATATATTGATATATTTTTGCACACTTGTATTCCTTTATTGAACAATGAACGCCCACAGTTTTGCCTTTAGACAATGTGTCTGCATGCATAAACATCTTGAAAAATTTATGTGGAAGAGGTAGCAAAATAATAAATAGGTCATCAAATATAACCTATAACCTATAATTCTGTACAGTTTTGCGTTTTCCTTATCTTTCTGGTGCCATTGTTTACTGCTTGTCTTCATGGGATCTGACCATCATGGCTAAGCTAGCGCAGTTAGTGATTTTTGCTCTGGCCAGCTCTTGGGAGTGAGCATATGCACGTATGAACTCTTATGCCTTGTCTAGTGATATAGCTGATCCATGCACACTTGCAGTTTGTATCGCAAAATTGTGCTGCCAATTCCGGTAGATTTTGTCCATTTATCAACATTAAGAGTTCACATGCAGTGTCTTACAGCTCCGTGATGTCACTTCACTAAGCTTAAAGTAAGTCTACGCCAACATTTGCGGTGCTGGAATGCAGAGCGAGCCCGAAGCATGGCTGAATAATACTATGCAGGAACACCCCTTAAAGGGGTTTTGCCACGATGTAATGTTGACATGGGATCCTCCAAAATGGGTATTTAATCACTTTTCTAAATAATATGTGATTACAAAAATTGCAGCCTGAGAGAGCTACAGGCTGCCTTACCTGCCCTTAGTTACTTAAAAGCTTCTACTAGATACGACCTGACAAGAGCTGCTGGCCAGGCTTGGGCAGAGAAACACTTCTTATCTATGAGAGGGATCTGAAGAAGCTTTCAAGGCCCGGGTAAAATTTTTTGTTGTCTTTTGTATACAAAATCCCTAGTTGTAGTGCGATTTTTGAGTAACCCCTGTTTTATCTGATGACGGGGGAACATGAAGAAGCTTCAAGTGTGTGGAGAAAGGGGTTGTTTTTGAAAAAACAGAATCCACTATTGTAGTGTGATTATTTGAGTGAACTTTTCCACATGACCCCTTTATGCATGGCCGTGTCGGGCGTGTTCTCCCCTCCTCACTCAGCATGGTTTTGTTTACATTAGCTTCTTAGCAGATAAGGCAGGTCCTGGCAAAACCCCTTTAAGATAGGGTGCTCCATTCTTACTGCATGCAAAGTACTATCATGAAGTGCTATATAATTTTTTGTGTACTTTATTGGATTTTGGATTCTTGCTTTAGAATTTGTTGTATAATAAAAATTTTTAAGGTTTTATTAAATAATGGTATTAATAAATTTTTTTTGTATCTTGCACCGTCCTTTAAGAATTGTACATCTTTGCATTGAATTTTGTATTGTCCATTTGCTTTCTAAAACCAAAATTAATTAGCTTTCTAAAGAGCTTTTATTAAAAATACCCTACTGGTTTGCTGCTGTGGAGTTTTGCAATTCCTTCACCTAGCTGCTGGTGCTGCTGAATCTTCTGCAAATCTATCAAAGTATGCTTTTGCTTTACGGGCCTCTCTGCCTGCCCCCTAATCCTCAATTTACAGCGGAAAAGGAAGGAGATTGTACATACATCGGGGCCTCTCTCCATGGGGCCCAGGTGGGGCCAGTGCCCGGGGGCCCAAGGTCGGGGGCCCCCTGCCTGAGTCCGGTAAACACACACGTCCCCCCTGTCACTTAAAAAACAGCAGAGCTGCTGCGTCTCCTTCCCTCCTTCCTGCCTTCCGGCAGTGACTCAGGAGCGATAAAGCGAGGTGCTCCCCCCTCCCGCCCTCTCCTCCCCCCCGGAAGTTAACCTCATTCCATGATGCTCCTTCTCCTCCCCCTCAAGCGTCTCCCCCGCCTCACCTCCCGGGTGTCTGACTTCAAACGGGCGCACAGAGTCCTCTGGGACCCTCAGGACAGCAGCAGAAGGTACAGGGGCTCTATGGGCTGACCCGGGTCAGGAGGCTTACACATGCGCATCTGTAACACTTCACCCTGTCCCCCCAACAGCAGCTCAAGTTCTATAACGCTGCCTGCCTGGGGGAAAGGGGGGTATACATAAAGCTGTGATATGATGCAGCGGGTGCCCCTCCTTTTCCCACGTTGGGGATTTAAAAAAAATAAAGAAATTTACAAAAAAAAAATAAATCTCCCAAAAAACCTGTTTCCCCCCAATAAAAAACACTTTATTTTAAAAAAAATTACTTTAAAACCCTTTAAAAACCCCTGGGGCCTGAAAAGGGCCTTAAAGGGGTTTGTCCATTACAGAATTTTTTTTGATTTTAAAGACTTGAAAAAACAAGTCCCTTTGCAATATGTGTCCATTATCATGTCCTTCCTATTCGAAACCCCCTCTTGTAGGGGCGCATCAGCTCCTCAGGTCGCTAAGACAGCCCTGTTTGATCTCCCTGATGCTCCCAGACTGGTCACTATAGCTACAACCTGTGTATCTCTTTATAGTCTGCCAGCGCTGGTTGCTATAGCTACGCCCCTGTGTGATTTTCCCCTGATAGGTGCCCCCCCTGGTTTTTAAACTACAGCCTGTTTGATCTCTCCGGGTAGCTTCCCACACTGGTTGCTTAGCTACAGACTTTTGGATTCTCCTAAAACTCCAGCGCGGGTTTTGCTATAGCTACAGACCTTGTGATCTCCCTGATACGCCACGCTGGTTCTAAAACTACAGCCCTGTGTGATCTCTCCTGATAGGCTGCCACAGGGGTTGCTATAGCTACAGCCCTTTTTCTCTCCTCCGACGGGCCCACACGGGTTGCTAAGTACGGGACCTGTTGATCCCTCCTGAAAGACCCCCAGACGGGTTCTATAGCTACAGACCTGTGTAAAATCTCTCCTGATATTTCCCCCAGCGCTGGTTGCTATAGTACAACCTCTTCTACTCCCCAGAAAAACACCCCCCTGAATTCAAAAAAAACCCAAGTAAATTTCTGAGGTCAGATGGTTAATGTAGTAGACAACCCTTTTTTAATCCAAATTTTTTCGGTGTCCTACCTATTCCCAGATATCCCCCTTTTATGGGGTGGGACACCCCCTTTGGCGCTTGCTACGACCCCGTTCAGTCCTCCGATAGGTGCCAGCATGGCGCAACTAAGACCTGGCTTCTACTGCAGCCCAGTGGAAGCCAGTAAACACACCCCTGAATTCAAAGGAAACAAAGAAAAAAGGGCGAGGTGAGATGAATCAAATGTAGTGAGACAACCCCTTTTTAAAGACACAACACATTTATATTTTGCCCCCCGCATTTCAACAGTCAAACTTTTTTTTTTCTATAGTGCAGTTGTATGGGGAAATTGTTTTTATGTGGGAAAAATTTTATTTTTGGGTGAGTCTTTACGTAAAAATTATGCTAATTTTTTTTAAAAACAAATTTTTTCAGCATGAACATAAATGTTTTTTTTGCATTTTTTAACCCTTTTCCAATAAATAACCTGTTAAATCTTTCATGTTATTAGGGTGTGGATACCCAATAGGGGGTTTTTTTTTGTTGTAAAATCACAATAATTTTTTAATTTTTTTTTTCCCTTTTTTTATAGGCTTTTTTTATTCCCATTGGGGATAATTTTTTTGCACTTTTTATTTTTTTTTTCTTCTAATGTTTTAGCACACTCATGTATCACTGGAGCTATTAGGTCCCCGGGTTTTGATGCATAGATATCCCCCAGGGTCCATCGGGAAACCCGAGTCCCCGGGGACCCCAGGAGCCCAGGAATCCCTTTGATTTTGCTGTAATATGGCCTCAGCAAAACAAAAGGGGGTTTAAAAGGCGGGACCAAAGGGTTCATCGGTCCCCCCATTCATAAGACTTCAATAGTTATCCTGAATGGGATTAAAAAAAATAAAAAATAATAAAAAAAATAAAACTCATATTATTAGATAGTTTTTGATAAAATTGGTTTGGGCCCATAAACAGCTCTGCCCAGGGGCCCATAATGCTGTTAAGACGGCCCTGACATACATTAGAGGAAAGTGAGAAGGGAAAGCGTCCAAGGAGGAAAGCGTCAAAGGAGACTACATGCTCACAAACGCTATATATGCTCACAAACGCCCATGCATGGCAATCTCCAGGGGAAGAGTTACTTAGACATGTGTAGAGAAAAATCTGGATACCTATGGTGATCTCTACACTTCTAAATACACAGACTTTTATATTCAGTATGTATTTTTGGGAGGACACACACAAATGAGAAAATCAACTTGATGAAGACAGCAAACTAAATATTGGGGGGTTTGAAAATGAATAAAGGAATAAAGATTGCAAACTAAAACTTGGTGCAACTTTTTCTACTCAGAGTAACCACAATGTACACAAAAATTAACTTTTTATGTCAAAGATATTCATAGCCTTTAAAATAACTATTTTTGAGTTATTTTAATTATTCTTTTAGCTGTACTTGTATAACACAATTTATGTTGGAATTCTGGTAGATATTGGTGTTTATATGTTGATGTATGCTGTATACAGGGGCACTGTAAGTTTAATGATGTCAGTATTTGGATTCTTGGTGGTGTATTAGTGTGTTTGAAATGTTATTGTTTCCTATAAAAATTAAGAATATATTTATGTAGAGAATTACTTATGTTTAACTCAATAACATTAGTATTCAGTGAGCTCCCCCTAGTGACGGCTGCAGAAAGCCAGCATGTTCTCTTTTAAATCTATGACTACATAAGTGAACTGGAGCTTTGTATTATAAGAAAACAGACAACCTACTGTTATAAAGAAACATTATTAAAAAATCAACATAATTTAGGATGTAAAAATGATAAGTTAATAAAAAGTGGAGAATCACTTATTCTTATAGTTATAGAGTTTGTAAGGCCGAAAAAAGACAGACGTCCATCCAGTTCAGCCTATTGTGCTAAAGTGTTGATCCAGAGGAAGGCAAAAGCCCCATGAGGTAGAAGCCAATTGTCCTCATGTTAGGGGAAAAATTCCTTCCTGACCCCAATCAGAATAAATCCCTGGATCAACGCCCCTTCTCCAGAATCCTGGTCACTATAATTTTTTTTATATTATTACACTCTAGAAAAACATCCAGACCCTTTTTGAACTCTGTTAGTGAATTCATCATGACAAGTTCCTCTGCCAGAGAGTTCCACAGTCTCACTGCTCTTAGAGTAAAGAATCCCTTTCTATGTTTATGTAGAAACTTTCTTTCCTCAAGACGTTAGTTATATAAACTAATACATACTAGCAAATGCAAACTATAAAAAGTACTAGAATGATAAGAAGTTGTTTTTAGAGCCATGTTGTATTTTGAGGTAGCCACCAACTATAGTCTAGTCAGTGGGGGTTGATGGATGAAATCTTCACTAATCTTTACTTTGACCAGGACCAAAACTGACCTGTCTTGAAATGATCCAGTTGAGAAATCTTTAGACTATTCCCAAATGTAACATCTAATTATGGATTCAAAACCTGTACCTCTTATACAAGTCATACAACAGCGGGTGTCGCATAAGGGGAAAATTCAATATTTATTTTTTTTAACGTAAATAATGATTACCAAGTACATTGCTGTTCTGATTTTGCTTCATTTCAGAAGTAGAACAGTTCTTATCTCCTGCTTGGATACACAAGCTTCCTTGGGTTACTGACCACCTCTTTGTGTTCTAACAGGATTTAGAGCTCTGCCTGAGATGGTGACATAACTATCTTCTGTATCCTATCTGTCACTCCGGACCATGGTTGTGCTCGTGCCTCCATTCCCTGGCGCCAGTACTTACCTCTCCTCGCTCCTCCTCCGCTCAAAGACACTGGCTGGCGCACACATACCAGCAGCCTAGGGTGTGCGCACCTTTTTTTGTGGATTTAAAGAGCCAGCGGACGCTGAGCCCTATATTAGGTCACTTCCCCTTCCTTACCTCACCACTATTTTGGTGTTATATCCTGAGTGTTACCGTGCCTTGCTAGTTGTTCTTGGATTTGACCTTTGCTACGTACTCTGACTATTCTCTTCCTGCCGCCTGCCCTCACCCTACCGCAAGTGCCCCTGACTATTTCCTTCGGCAGCATGACTTTATGCCTGCCCAAAGTTAAGTTGCCCCTCCTGTACCAAGCCTGCCCTTCGGGCAATGAGCGTCCACATCGGGGAAAAAGGATGGGAGTCCCCTGCAGCGAAGTCCATCCCGCCTTACGTGTCCTGGAGATGAGTTGTACACCATGGATCACTAACTAGCAAAAAAAAAAAATTAAACAGAATTTTTAATAATATGAATGGTGAAAAATTTTTAAATTTAAAAAGGGGCAAGTTCCCCATGAATTTTGCTCCTGGTTAAAACCCCTTTTAATTTTTGCGAAAAAGTAAGTGAATGCTGGCCTCAGAATACTGTAACGCAAAGGCACTAACAAAGTAGTCAAAATACAGAAATTAGCAAGAAAAATGGCGGCTTCTTTAAATTGCAAAACATATAGAAAAATTTATTAATAAAGTCCATAAATACAGACTTGATTGACGCATTTGATAACTTGCGATTATGGTGGAAGAACATTCCTAGTAGCGGTATAATAGATTTAACGTATTTAGGCTCTGCCTGAGATGGTGACATACTTCTGTACCTATCTGTCACTCAGGCTGTGTCTCGGCCTCCATTCCCTGGCTGGAGTACTACGCTCCTACGTACCTCCGACTCAAAGACATGGCTGGCGCACACGTACCACAGCCTAGGGTGTGCGCCGCCTTTTTTAGTAGGGATTTAAAGAGCAGCGGACGTGATCCCCTATATTAGTTCACTTCCCCTTCCTTACCTCACCACTATTTTGGTGTTATATCCTGAGTGTTACCTTGCTTTGCTAGTTGTTCTTGGATTTGACCTTATCTACGTACTCTGACTGTTCTCTTCCTGCTGCCTGCCCTCACCCTACCGCAAGTGACCTGACTACGTTCTGCCTTCTGGCAGCACTGACTTTACTGCCTGTCCACGTCTCAAGTCTGCTCCTCCTGTACCACGCCTGACCTTCGTGGTCAACGTGAGCGTCCACATCAGGGGAAGCGACTGGGATCCTGCAGCAAGTCCATTCCGCCTACTTCCTGGAGATATTTGATACACATTGATCACTAAGCTAGCAGCTTTTCAATTAAATGATACACGCACATTTTTCTAACTGATGAATGTGAAAATGTTTATTATTTAATGTGCAAGCTTCCCATGTCAATTTTGCTCCATGGTAAAACCCCTTTAATTTTGCAGAATACATGTCAAGCCTGAATGCTGGTCCTCATGAATACTGTAACAGCACAAGGCACTAACAAAGTAGTCAAAATACAGTATATGCCAGAGTGACACAATACATATATTTTAGGACAGTTGTTTCCCCAAAAATGTGTCTAATAATAACTGCAGCTCAGATGATCACTGTAATAACAAATGACAGGATGCTGGTGTGATACGGGCCCAGCTTTGATCTGGAAAATACTGAATGACAGTGCTTTTCACAAATGTGTGGGGTGTGAAGATGACGCGGGAACACGAGTTATCAAGTAAGTGAATTAGATGGTTATTGTTGTGTTTCCAAATTCAGCTTTGAAAGGGAAACTCAGTGGTCCAGAAGGTATTACCTGAAATTCAGGGAAACACCCCTGGACTGCTTGAAGGGTGTGTACTATGTTGACAGCGCAGGTTTTAGGTGTATCTCCTTGGTTGGTACCAGGTGTGCTTCTCGTGTTTCAACCTGTGTAGTGAGGGCGTTGAGGGGGCATCTCAGGGTGTGTAAAGAGTTCAAACCTGCAGAACTTTTATTATGTAAGGAGCAATGTATCTGCGTTATATAAACTCAATTTAGCTTTATTATGCTCTTAATGATCTGCATTATGCATTTAAGCAGTGAATAGTGATGCAGTTATGTCCTGTATATGCATAGAATTTAGATGCATATGCACGGTAGAAAAGAAAGCATTTAGGCAGTGGTCTCCAAATCATGGCTCACCAGCTGCTACAAAACTACAACTCCCAGCATTCCCTAACAACAGCAGGTAATCTGGAAAAATGAGCAGAAAAGCATCAAGAAGCTCTCCATACTTTACATGGTATTTACATGGTCATAGCTCAAAAAATTAAAGGGCCTCATGTATAAAAGCTGTCTAGGTCTAAGACTTTCTTTGTTGCCCATAGCAACCAATCAGAGCTCATAGCAGCCAATCAGAACTCGGCTTACATTTTTTCAGAGCACTATATGAAATGAAACCTGAGCTCTGATTGGTTGCTATGGGCAACAAAGAAAGTCTTAGACCTACACAGTTTTCATACATGAGCCCCTAACTCTCTTTTTCGGGAGAGGCACCATGTAGGTGTGTGCAGTCTTATATGCCTTGATAGCTGCACTGAAATGTAAACATATTCTAAAAGGTTCATGAGAAAAGAGCTGGGGCTCTGCAGCGCCAACTATTGTATATAGCATTCCTCAAGTCACATCCGACTCACTGAGCCTTGCAAAAAGAAAGGAATTGATACCATACCAGTTACTTCATCTGCAGACAGCTGTTTCAGGGTGTTTGCCTCTCTTCAGTGCAGAGTAGAATACTGACTGGCTTGTTGAGAGCCACTAGATGTAGCTCAAAAGGGGTAATGATTCTGCTTAGGGAGAAGTACCATGTAGGTGTGTGGAGGCTTAAAGGGATTATCCAGGAGTTTAATGATTTTATAGCACACTATAAACATCATTTATATTGAAAAGTAAAGATATTCCACTTCCTTCATGTGTTTCTTTTTCTTCTTTTGAGTCTTTATTCATCCATCATGATATCCACTTTTTACAGTGAACCTTCCTGCTTCTGGTAGTGTCAGTATTTTTCCAGCAGCTCTTTCCTACAAGTCTCACAATGTACTGCAGTTATAATCTAGGGTTTCCTTGCACCCACCCCCTAATCCAACAAGCATTGTTCACCCTTAAATAATCATTCTCAGACATGTACACCTCATGCCCCTACATCTCTGCTCCAGTTCACTTTCTGGTTGCCTGCAGCAGACTGTGTGTAGTGCTGTGCACCAATCAGTTTGTAACATGGTAAAAGAAAAAAAAAATCTTTCCTCATATATACATATATGTATATATATATATATGTAATACATGAACAAATATATAATTTGGTTTATATATTTCTATTTATGTGCTGTACATCCCCCACAGCAAGTACACAGCTATCCCATCATTGTAACTCTGATTGTTGTGGGGAATGTGGCATCATCCAGCTTTTCTGTACACTGGATAGCCAATCAAGAAAGGTGGGTTATATCACATCCCCCACAGCAATCGGTTTTTGATCATAAGAAAGCTGTGTACCTGCTGTAGAGGTTGTGGCATCATTCCTGCACCCAATGATGTCATGGCAGCATCTTATGATGCTTTACCCTGGTCCAACTACTTCTTAAAGAGCAGTAGGCAGACTTTTTTATGACTGCTGCTGGATAATCTCAGAAGTTCTAATGCACATTCAGCCAATCAAGTAATGCAAGGTAAAAAGGTCTATTTAGCAAATTTAACAAAAAAAATCTCCCTCTATCAGAAGCGGTAAAAACAGTGCACAATAATGAAGGCACCTAGACTTTAGCAGCTAGCAGTGATGAGTCACTATGTACACATAGTTAGCACTGCATGTGTCCACATTAGTGTATAATACCCTCTCCCTCCAGCTCTATACATTACATTACTGTCAGCACCTTTGTTTCTGTAGTTGTAGTGGATGGGAAACAAAGGTTATATATGTGTGATCCTTTGTGTCTTCATTTTAATGTATTAGTTAGTGTCTACCTCATATATATATATATATATATATATATATATATTAGGCACATACCTATGTAATATAGCATGTAAAAGCTGTCTGTATATCTCTTGTGTAACATGTTAACAAAATGGCCGCCTGTAGTAGTTTGTAGAGATCGTCGTGTAATCCAAGATGGCACCTCTTCAGAAGTTACACTCTGTGTCCAAACATTCCTGAGCTGTGAGGGGGGGGGGGGTGGGTCTGTAGATAAGGACGTGCAATAGACCCTCCAGCCGTACATGTGATGCTTCTTATCTACTAATTTGCAAAAGTATAAAAAGCTGCCATTTTGTGAATAAAGGCAGAAAGCACTTTCATAGCAGCAAGGCATGTTGTGATGTTCTTTCTCGGTGCAGCCTTTGTTATTTTTAAGCTAATTTGGACCCCCACAAGGACAGAATAGCCCCTTTGAGGCTACTTCCATATCATAGTGACTGATGAGTCACCAGAGGCAGTCAGATCTTTCTCTGCTCAGGTCATACACACTATAGGGGAGTGTTTCTGAGTGGAGCCAGGCTTCTAAGCACACCCACTGAGTGATGATAAAATGTCAACTGAGGCCATGTGATCAATGGATGTCACATGGTTTGCAGGAAGTAGGAAGAAAGGGAGTAAAGGGCTCTCTGCCTGGTTTTGCAAAGCAGAACAGGTAAATAATGTATCAATTACAAAGTTCTATATAATTAAGTTGCGAGCTCTACAACAAATAAATAGATAATCCTTTTAAATACCTGACTAGAGACATGCTACATCCAATAGGTGGCATTGCAGAGTCTTAGCTCATTTCTTTGAGCTATCAAGGGGAGCGATCAAGGCATAAAAGTCTCCACACACCTACATGGTGCCACTTCCTAATAAGGGACATTACCCCTTTTAAGAAACATTGAGATCCTCTCATCTAGCCAACCAGTTTTCTACTCTGCGATGATGACTGGCAAACACCCTGAAACAGCAGTTTGCAGATAAATCAACTGGCACAACATCAATCCCATTTATATTGCAAGGCTCAGTCAGATGGATGTGACTTGAGGAGCAATACATCTAATAGGTGGCGTTGCAGAGTCCCAGCTCTTTTCCCATGAGCCTTTTAGAGCATATTAAAGGCCAGAGACGCACTAAACAATGGGCTAAAAGCTTATCGGAAATGGAATTTCTGTAACACATAGCAAAAGCCAGGAACCTCCAACTTAAAAGGGGTCAGCCTTTATTAATACAAATTTCTCTTAATCCTTTTAAAAGGTTATGTTCATTATTGCAAAGGTTGTATTGTCCAGAGATCTAATTTAGATACAACTGTGGAACAAGTATTGATTCAATATATTGCATTGTTTTGTGTCCACAGCCTCATCTGTACTTAATGTCCCCATGGTGATAGATTATAAAACTCTGCCCTTCACCTTCTGTCTCTTTCCTCCTCCTTGTAGATTGTAAGCCCTCGCGGGCAGAGACCTCTCTCCCTCTGTATCAGTTGATAGTCACAGATTGTCACCATTGTACTTGTTTGACTTATATATGTAACCCCCTTGAATGTACAGCGCCCTGTAATCAATGGCGCTGTAAAATATATAATAATAATAGTGTAATCTTCCTGTACAACTCGCTTTCATTTGTCCTCTACTTCCAGCTAATCTACTCAATGCATATGAGCGATCATTTGTGGATAGCTCGAAGAGAGTATGACTGCAGGATCAGACTACACAGGTTTTGACTGCGGTCTATAACTATGAAGACACATAAGTCTGCACGCGAGCTGTATGTACAGAATGAAACTTTTCGTTTCAAGTTGCTTTTCATTTTAAATGCATTGGGGTGATAAAATTGTCTGTAGATGTGTTTATACCCTAGAAGGTATTCGTGATAAACATCCCTGTAATTAGATGCAGATCTATGCTGAGGGGAAGAAGATGGGAATTGGCTGGAGGTGCATGCCTCTTCCATGTTTTTTTGATTAGCATATATTTTACTATTAATATTTATTCCAGTTAACACTATCCTTTAGGCAGCACACCGCTCCTGTTATGGCAGTAGAACACACGCATTAAATAAGGGAGCTATCTGAATTCCCATGTACATTACCATACTAAGAACATATCTACATGCAGCAGATACGTGGGCATAGTATTTGAGTCTGAAAATCAGCTCCAAGCATCTAAATGGGGTTGTTTCAGCAAAATATATGTGCATTTCTACATGCTTTTCTGCATGCTGGTGTGAACAGGTATTAAAGAGAACCTGTCACATAGATTATCTCCCCCTTGCTGAGGACAGCACAAGCCAGTGTCAGGCATGCTGTTTCCAGCGCTGTGTCCCTTATTCTGTAAGAGGCTGGAGTTTTCGTGTATTTAATGCTCAGATCTGCAGTTTTCAGCCAGAAGAGTCATTCGAAGAGTCAGTTTTTTTCAAACCCGGCCAATCGGGGGCTAGCCCCGCCCACCTCAACTGACAAACCTAGTACTTTGAATAGGTAGAAACAGGTGAATAACTGTCAGTGGGCGGAGCTAGCCTTTGGTGGGTGGAGCTAACACCTGCTCATGAACAAGATTTAAGGGGTAAATACTCTAAAACTGCTGCATCTTACAGAATTAGGGACTCTGCGCTGGGATGAGCTGGTCTGACTCTAGCTTGTGCTGCCCTCAGCAAGGGGGGCATAATGTATGTGACAGGTTCCCGTTAAGTTAATGTGCAGTTTTTTATCATCTAATTGTTCCCCTAGCAGTGGGGTATGTGAGCTGCTGCTCAGTAATGAGCTGCACCTGTTAATTTTTCCCAGTTAACATATAGGCCAGAGATGCCTGCTACTGGGTTCAGTCTAGTCTAGCCATTGAGCTGTGAATATAGCCCAAAAAATTGTCATGTTTTTTTGAGTAAGTAATGTACCATTTTTGATATGTGTTTTTTCTGGATTTGTACAAGCCCTATACAGAATAATGGAACAGTCACAGAAATTTTCACCCATGTGTACAGATAGTAAAAAGTAAAACAAAGCTCCACCTTTTGATTCACATTTGTTCTACAATCAGCATCTGTAAAACCCTGAATGTCTCCAATGTACCTTCCTTACCTGCTATCATTTTAGTTCATACGGCGTAATTGCAGTGCGTACAGTACGCGCCACAATACACCCGGTGATTTGGGAGTCGCACTGATCAGCGCGTACACCCGAAGCACAGGAGGGGGGGAGGCATCAAGGATTTGAAATCCATATTACAGGAAAAAAGAAGCAACGTATCAGTTCTTTGATTTAGATTCATGTAGCCAAGATGTCGATGAGCCCCAACAAAATGGGACCAATCCGGATTCAAAAACAGTGATGAAAAATACCAGTGTAGAGTGAAAATCTGAAGCAGAAATCAGAAGGTATTACCACAGATTGTTGGACATTTTAAGTTATGTTACCATTCTTCAAAAAAGTGTCCCCTTCAATTGATTTCCCCATCTAGCTGTTTCACAGAGCCTGCTCTTCAGAGCCAGCTTTAGGCTCATGCTTCATGTTTAAGCTGTGGTTGGTTCAACAGCAGTGACTGACATCTCAGCTTTGCTGTTCCTAGCTGAGACTGCTAGAAGGACATCGGTGTTGAAGGGGTTTAAACAGCAGGGAACAATGTCACAGAGCTCTAAATGGTTAACATTTTTCAGTAAGAAAGATAACTAAGCTCCTGTGCCGCTGATAAGACACAGCAGGGATCAGCAGCCTAGGAAACCTTCTGTAAACAAGGAAGATAAGAGCTGATCTTACTTTCAAAGGAAGCAAAATCAGAATAGTAATACACTGTACTCGGTAATAATCTTTAAAGGGGTTTTGTCACCATGCTGTTTCACTGAGTTTTAGCAGTTCTGTACTTGCTTTGTCTCCTCAGGCTGTGGGTGGTTCTACAACAGTGATTAGCATATTCAACTTCTGGTGAACTATTACTGTGACAGTGTAGGAGATTGTTATCTCTAACAATATTACAGATAAAGCCATGTACCTTTTGTTCAGTGCAGCTAATCTTGTTAGATACAATTACGGTAGTTTGTTTTGATATTAGTCCATAAGTGGGGTGATGTTACTCCCTGTTCTCAGCTAATCAGATAACAGACATCCTTCTGGTATGCAAGTAACCATAGAAACCTGTGTGCATTTCAGACTACATAAAAAACACTCTTATTCATGACTAAAGTCAAGGCATTTTGGTGCCCTAGGCAAGTACAGCCAATGGCGCCCCCCCTTGCTCCTCACAAAATTGCACCCCGCCTAATTCCTCTCGCCCCTGCACCAGTCCCTCTCTCCCCCTGCACAAGGCCCTCTCTCCCCCTTGCACCAGTTACTCTCTCCCACATAGAAAAAAAATTCTGTTCCTGTCACTAATTTTCTGCATATTCCACATAGCTCCCGTCCATCCCCTCAGCAGTCACTGCACAATGAAAATCAGCCCTGAGAAATCTGTTTTTTCAAAATCGCTCCCCTCCATATGACAATACCCTTAAATAACAGTCACTAAATAATCCACCGATACATGGAGCAAATCTACCAGACGAAGGATTGTTACTAAAAAACTCCTACAAAACCAAGACCCAAAACTATTACTACTTATGGATTAAATAATCCTGCCAGACCCTGACCGAACGCGACCCCCACATGTGACCATCAGCTGTACACAGGCTCTGATAACATATACCACCGCCATACAGGGACCATATAGTGGTAGATACTAGTTGTATGTAGATCCTCAGCAGACATATAAGTGATTACACTGCAGTTACATTTAGTGACTCACAGGAGATGTCTTTTCTGATCAGCGTCGTTCACTTCCCCTTTTCTTCTCCATCCGGTTCACACCTTCATGCTGATTGCTCCCGGCCAATACTCGTCCCTGCAGATTTGGACACAAATATCTTAGAATTCTCACATTTCCAGCAACTCCTTACTTATAGGTATATATGCCCCCTCAGATAGGACAAGCAGATATATAAATATATGGTCACTCAGGCAGGTATATAAATATAGGTTCACTCAGGCAGGTATATAAATATAGGGTCACTCAGGCAGGCATATAGATAGGGGGCACACAGGCAGGTATATAGGGGCACTCAGGCAGGCATATAGACATAGGGGCACACAGGCAGGTATATAGGGGCACTCAGGCAGGTATACATAGATATAGGGGGCACACAGCCAGGTATATAGGGGCACTCAGGCAGGTATATAGGGGCACAGAGGCAGTAAATATAGATATAGGGGGCACACAGGCCGGTATATAGGGGCACAGAGGCAGGCATATGTAGATATAGGGGGCACACAGGCAGGTATATAGGGGCACAGAGGCAGGCATATATGGATATAGGGGGCACACAGGAAGGAATATAGGGGCACAGAGGCAGGCAGATATAGGGGCACTCTCAGGCAGGTATATAGGGGCACAGAGGCAGGCAGATATAGGGGCTCAGGCAGGTATATAGGGGCTCAGGCAGGCAGGTATATAGGGGCTCAGGCAGGCAGATATATAGGGGCTCAGGCAGGTATAGGGGCTCAGGCAGGCAGGTATATAGGGGCTCAGGCAGGCAGGTATAGGGGCTCAGGCAGGTATAGGGACTCAGGCAGGCAGATATAGGGGCTCAGGAAGGCAGATATAGGGGCTCAGGCAGGCAGATAAAAACGCTCAGGCAGGCAGGTATAGGGACTCAGGCAGGCAGGTATAGTGGCTCAGGCAGGCAGGTATATAGGGACTCAGGCAGGGGTATAGAGGGGCTCAGGCAGGCATATAGGGGCACAGAGGCAGTTAAAAATAATAACATTACTTACCTTAGCTGCTTCCCGGCCGCGCGCTCCTCTTCTGTCCTCTTCTTTTCCGGCCGCATGCTCCTCCGGCAGCTCCTCGGGCGCAAGGCCTATGTTGCGCTGTGCGCCAGAGGAGAGGCAGCGTCGCGGTGTCATCACTGCAGCGCTGCGCTGCCCAGCTGAGCCGCACGGGGCCGCGTCGGGTCCTCAGCGCTATGAGGACCCGGCGGCCCCGCTGTGTCGGACCGTGGCTTAGTGGAGGATCCAGCGATCCTCCGGGGGAGCTGGTCCGACACTGTCTGCGGAGCAGAGAGCGCTCGCTCTCTGCTCCGCAGAAGCCGGCTGCTGTATGTGCGTCCAGTGGACGCACATACAGAGACCGCTGGCGCTTCAGGCCCATGGCAGCGGCCTAGAGCCCGGGAGGTTCGGGGCCCCTGACTGCGCCTACCTCTGCCTACCCGTCGTCCCGGCCCTGGGAATGGAATTGCCGACATGGTATGGGGCACAGGGAGGTCGTCTCTTCTAGCAAAATGCGGGTGCTGTATTTCTCCAGTGGACGCACATACAGAGACCGCTGGCGCTTCAGGCCCATGGCAGCGGCCTAGAGCCGGAGGTTCGGGGCCCCTGACGCGCTACCTCTGCTACCAGTCCCGCCTGGGATGGGAATTGCAGGAGGCAGTGGAAAGATGAGGTCACCAGGGCTCTGGAGGTAAAAAGATATTTTCTAACAATCAAATGCAGCAGAATTTCAGATTTCATTCATTCATTGCTACACACAAAATAAAAAACAGCAACAAAATATGCATGAAATACATGTGGATTTCATTGCAGATATTGGGATGGGTTGTGTGTTAGGTTGGGTCTGTACGGCAGTATTTTGGTCACTATTTTGTATCAGTATTTGCTAGCCAAAACCAGGAGTGGATCCAAAACACACTAGAGGTGCAAATCTATCAACCCGGATTCTGAAATACGATTGCAATAGGGCTACCATTGACTTGAATATAAAATCTGTACTGTAATTCATACAAAGCAAATTTTCCCAACAAGGATTAAAAAAAAAAAAAAAAGAGTCAATGTTTTTTTCCCACCATTTTCAGACCATTTCTCCGCCTTCAAACTTTGTATTCAAGTCAATTACATTACATTTCAGCATGAAATCCACACATACTTTTTATAAATCCACGTCTGAATTCTGCATTCTACAACACAGATTTCAGAGGTGGATTCTACAGTACATGGAATATTTTCTGCAAGTGATCGATTGATATGTGAACATACCTTATAGGGCCTACTCCTGGTTTTGGCTTATAAACACTAATGTAAAGCAATGACCAAGATACTACCATATGAAGCCAGCCTAAGTGAGACCTACATAGCCACAGCCTGATAACACCACCATGCATTGTACTCTCAAAGTAATAAGGACTTATAGAACGACAATAGATTTCAAAACAGCAGCTTGTTGACAGTTTCCAGATAGCAAAAGAAGCTTTCTGTATTGACCAGGGTAAAATGTAACTAAAAAGAAGTGTAAACCTTAATACTTAAAGGTAAAGAAGATATATTCATAATAAGATAGATTTTAACATTTTTGGTATTTAGTAGGAACAGTGATAATTGCAGATCGTCACTTGGGATTGTCTCACCATGCCATTTTACAGGGCCACAGACGGCTTCAGACTCACACTTTCTGGACAGACTGTGGGTGGTTCTACAGCAGTGATTGACATATCAGCTCTGCTATTCTTAGCTATTCCTGTTACAGTGATATAGGTGCAAGAGTTTTATAATCTGTAGTGCACAAGGATATAGAGCTCTAAGCAGTGGCTTAACTTGAAGCTCTGAGGCCTTAGTGAAAAAAGTTAAATGGGCCCCCAAGCTGCCATGTGCCACTTACAATGCTGGCATCTCCTTATGCGGCAGGAGGGCTTTTGGGGCTCCTCAGACTGCAGGGCCCGTAAGCGACTGCTACCTCTGCACCCCCTATAGCTGCGTCCTTGCCTCTAAGGCCATGTCCCCACGGCATGGGTTTTCGGCCGGTTTTTCAGTCGGTTTGCGGTTTTTCAGACCGCCTGAAAAACCGGCCGAAAATTAGCACAATTGTGCTCTATGGAAAACCTGTGCAGCAGTCCCCACTGCACGGGTTTTGCCGTCAGACGGTTTTGCCGCCAGCGGTCCAGCGGCAAACCATTGTAGAAGCACAATCTTCCGTCCGGTGTCCGGACGGAAGATGTGCTTCTCAATGGGAGGGCTCTTCTCCGCTCATCGCGGAGAAAAGCAGTCCCCCCCCTGCGGCCGTGGGGACGGCCGCAAAAAAGGACAAAAAACGGGCGGCAAACCGGCCGGGATTTGTCCACTGCCATGTGGGTGCGGCCGTAAGCCATGTTCAAACGGCTTAAAATGGGCCGTATTTCGGTCCGTAATTACGCGCCGAAGTGCGCAAATTACGGGCTGAAAATGGCCCTTTCATTACGGTAATCCACAGTTCTCATAGAGAACTATGGATTACGTCTCCTCTCCCTGCTCGGCGAATACGCCGAGGGGGGAGATAATTCACATGTCACTTTGCCGGCCCCCCGCTCCCTCCCCGACCCCGGCCACACGGCGTAACTGCGGGGCGTAATTACGCCCCGCAGTTAATCCGTGTGAACATAGCCTAAGGGTTAAAACTTCTCATTAACTTAAAGAAATTCCTGTGCTAGAGATAACACTCAGCAGGGAGTGACTCACCATGGTGGGAGAGGGCAGCTGGAGCAATCAGATAGGAGCAGGGAAAGGTAGTTGGTAACCAAGAGAAATTTGTGTACATAAGCAGTAGATAACATTTCCTTTATCTCCTGAACAAAGCAAAATCAAAAGAAAGATGTATTTGGTAATAGTTGTCATTTACCTTTCCCTACATGTTAAAAGTCAGTAAATTGTTGTAGTGAGAAAACCCCTTTAAGTGTCAAGAGATGGCTCAGGGCATGTTCACACGTCTGATTCTGGGACAGATTTCAGCCATATTGCGTGCCGTATTGTGCTCCAATACGGCTGAAATCCGTCCCAGGCATTACGGTAATCCACAGTTCTCATTGAGAACTATGGATTCCGTCTCCCCTCCCCGCTCGGCGAAAGTGACATGCACATTATTTACGGCGTGTACGCGCGCTGTGGATAATGCATGTCTACGGGACCGGCGAGTTGCCTGACCCCCTGCCCCCGCTGCACGGCAAACAGCGTAATTGCGGGGCGAAATCTGTCCTGCAATTACGGCATGAATAAGCTGTGTGAACATAGCCTAAGGCTAAGTTCACACGGCTTAAAAGTGAACGTATTTCAGTCCGTAATTATGCGCCGGAGTGTGCAAATTATGGGCTGAATACGTCCTAGTAACTACGGTAATCCACAGTTCTCATAGAGAACTGTGGATTATGTCTCCTCACCCTGCTCGGCGAATACGCCGAGGGGGGAGATAATTGACATGTGAATTACCAGCGGCGTATATGCGCCGCTGGTAATGCAAGTCTATGGACCGGCGAGGTGCCGGCCCCCCGATTCCTCCCCCACTCCCGCCCCCGTCCACACGGCGTAATTGCGGGGCGTAATTACGTCCCGCAGTTAAGTCGTGTGAACCTAGCCTTACAGACATTTCAGTCTTAGAAAACCATGTGACATTCTTCTGTTGACAGGCAATGCTTATGTTTATGTGTTATTGTCAGCAGTCAGCAGTGACATTTTAACTGTGGTTACAAAAGTTGCGTAAAACATTTACTAAGCTGACAGCAAGTTCAAGCACAGGGAGACAGGCATAGCTGGGTTACATCATTCTCTGGAGCAATGTTAGTATTTATCTCAGTATTATACACAGAGAGCTGTGTGTATCCGCATTATAAACAGTGTTGCTTCTCTGTCTTATATACAGTGTGGTGTGGGTTTATGTATTTGCCAAAAAAGTGTATATGTGTTATACATAGAGCAATAGTTATGGTGTCCAGCAGAATTTCATAGCAGATTTCATTCATTGCTATAGATAAAACAGAAATCTGCAACAACCTATTTCTATCATAGGCTAAGTGGTGCTTGAATTGGAAGTATATCTGTATTATACACAGAGAAAGGTTTGCAGAGGTGCAAAATGTGTTATAGCGCCCCATAAGTAAAGTACTAAGGTCCTCTTCTGTAGCAGACATGTAGTTTGTAGTATGACTGCAACCTATACACCAGGGTTTGAGTTTGATGCAACCTATACACACCAGGGCCTAGAAACAACTGCAACCTATACACATCAGGGTCAGGGTGCAACCGCAACCTATACACACCAGGGTCTGGATACTACTGCAACCTATATACTTTAGGGTCTGGGTGTGACTGCAACCTCTACATACGAGGGTCTAGGTGCAACTGGGTTTGGGTACAAATGCAACCTATATACTTGAGTGTCTGGTTGCAATGCAACCTATACACATCAGGGGCCTGGGTACGTCTGCAACCTACACACACCAGGGTCTTGTTACGACTGCAACCTATACACACCAGAGTCAGGGTGCGACTGCAACCTATACACACCGGGGTCTGGATATGACTGCAACCTATGCAATTTAGGGTCTGGATGCAATACAACCTATACACATCAGGGACTGGGTGCAACTGCAACCTATACACAACGGGTTCTGGGTGCAACTGCGATCTATACACACCAGAGCCTGGGTGTGACTGCAACCTATATACACTGGGATAAGGGTGAGATTGCATCCTATACACACACCAGAGTCTGGGTGTGACTACAACCTATAAACAAAGTGTACTGGGTGCAAGTGCAGTCTATACACACCAGAGCCTGGGAGTGACAGCAACCTATACACACTGGGGTAAGGGTGCGACTGCATCCTATACACACCAGAGCCTGGGTGTGACTGCAACCTATACACAACAGGTTCTGGGTGCAAGTGCAATCTATGCACACCAGAGCCTGGGAGTGACTGCAATCTATACACAAAAGAGCCTGGGTATTACAGCAACCTATACACACTGGGGTAAGGGTGCAACTGCATCCTATACACACCAGCGCATGGGTGTGGCTGCAACCTATACATAATGGGTTCTGGGTGCAAGTGCAATCTATACACACCAGAGCCTGGGCGTGACAGCAACCTATACACAACGGGTCTGGGTGTGATGCTATGTATACATACCAGGGTCTGGGTAAGACTGCAGCCTATACACATTGGATTTTGGGAACAACTGCAACCTCTACACCCCCTATAATCGGGGGCACTATCAGAACAGCATTGACAATACTCCTGGCACTCCTGTTAGGGGCCCTGACTACATTTAAAGAAAAATGGTACAAGATAGGAACTGGTTTATTCGTCAGTGACCCAGGTTCTTTGGCTGTATAATACTCTGGAACTACTTATGGCAGTCCTTTCTATAAGTACACCCCCAAGTGTGTGTATATCTGTATTATTGCAGAGCTTTGTGTTTATACACAATTAGCATGTAAGCCTGCATACAGCTCTAGAAGGTGCACACTGTACACACACTGACATAAATCACAATAATTTAGCAAAAATGCAGAAATGTTAGCAAATTCCTAAGAATTAACCAGGGGAGGCGATTTGACCACCCTCTGCATTTTTCCCTATGGACTTCCTTTTATTCATAAAAATCAGAAAAGGGATGTCAGCTTTCAGATATAAATTTATTGCAGATCCAGAGTAAAAAAAAAGTGTGCAACGTTTCGGCTTAAAAAGAAAAGCCTATTTCAAGCATGCTTGAAATAGGCTTTTCTTTTTAAGCCGAAACGTTGCACACTTTTTTTGTACTCTGGATCTGCAATAAATTTATATCTGATGCTGACATCCCTCTTCTGATTTTTTGGACATTTTGGAGGTGAGAGTGAGGCTGTCTCACCTATGGATGGTCTTTTGCATTAGTATTCGTGGCAGTTATTTAGTGGACTTCAGTGCTGGCCCATCTTTCGTTTTTTGGATATTCCTTTTATTCATAGACACTGTTGGTCATTTGTCTAAGCCATCATTGGCTCCATTATCAAAAACAAGTAAACCAATTGGGCCACACAAACCAACGCATAAAGTAATATTATTTATGTATGTACCCAAATAGGGACAAACCTTATCACAGACCATATGCTTTTATATACACTACTCCCAAAAAGGTAGGGATATTTGGCTTTCAGGTGAAATTTATGGAAAATGTAAAAATGTAATGCTATAGTGGTATTTTATCCTGAAAGTGGGTCGTTTAAGTTGTAGCATGCAATGTTGATTTTCTCATCTCAAACAATTTAATGAAACAAAAGTCAATAACAGTGGAAGGTATACACCATCAACAAATGTCAGTGCCTGTTCACACTTCCAGTTATTGACCCCTGAGGCCAATAACTTGATGGGCGCCCCTCAGGTCAGGGGTACCGAGTTATATGGCGACTCAGCTGATCCCACAGGTTTTCTAGGGGGGTTCAGGTCTGGAGAAAGTGCAGGCCATTCTATTTGAGGGACCCCAGTCTCCAACAGCCGTTCCCTAATGTTCCCTCGATGAGCTGGAGCATTGTTATCCGTGAAGATGAAATTAGCCCTGTGCTGTTCATGCAGAGGCACAATGACTGGATTAATGATGTTATTCAAATAGTAGAGGCTGTCACCATTCATAAAGTGTAGGGCAGTAATATATCGACTAGACACAGCTGCCCACACTGTACCATCACCACCACCAAAGACTCATCTGGTGACAACAGTGACTGATGCACAGTGCTCTCTTTGATGTCTCCAGCTTCGTTGGCGGACATCATTTCTGCTCAGAGTGAATCGACTTTCTTCACTGAACATCACTGAGGACCACTGGTCCCTCATCCAGTGTAGATGCTCCTTGGCCCATGCAAGATGATGATGCCTGTGCCTGGTGGTGTGGTCAGGTCATCTAGCACGTAGACCACGCTGATGTAAATGGTTACGAATGGTCTGACGTGACACTTGGTTGCCTCTCACCTCCCTTAAACGTGCCTGGAGTTGTGTGGCATTCATCATCCGGTTCCTGGTGTGTGATGGAGCCAAAGGACCACCACTTTTTTGCCTTTCTGTGACTCTTCCAGTCTCTTCCTGTATCTCTTTTGCAACCTGCTGAGGACTCTCTGTGACACTCTAAGCTCAGTGGCCACTTCCATCTGTGAGCATGTTGCTTGAAGCCTTGCAGTAGGGAGGTACTGATGATTAATTGTAAGGTGTTGTCTTGGTCTCATGGTGTCAAAATGTGAACTGCATGATGAGGAGGACTATTTTAATCCCAATTTAGATTAATCCCCTAAATTTATTGGGTCATTCAGGGATCAAACACCTGTTGTGAATTTTGCTATTAAGCTCCTTGTTAGAGAACAGCAAGTTGTACAAAGAGTACTAAAAACAGTGAACAGCTGGACATGTGCATTTTAAAGTTAAAGGGGTTTTCTCAACTCAGCCTTTAGCAGGCATCTTGAGCTTTCTCTCTCACAACTTCAAATCCAGGGGCATGTCTCTCCTCTCAATAGGCGTTTCTTCCCTCACTGAGGAGTGGTGACATCATCACACCCCCTCCCTACTCCCTCCTGAGTCATCATCATCATTCTGTGTAAGCAGTGGGAGAGAGAGGATATCACAGCTCTGCAGACCTCCTGCAATGGTCAAATCTCATGCCTGGAGAGCTGTCACCTCCCTTCACAAGCTCCTTGTAACCAAAACACCTGTATTGGTGTAAACAGTTATACACACAGCCTTAAATGATGAAACAAGTGTGAGAAATGCACTCTAACTCCCCCTCTGTTATCAGACAGGAGGTAGAGGGGGAGCAGATTGTATAGGGGTGAGTTATATGGGGGAAGAGAGTGAATTGAACAGCTGGAGACCAGATCCTTCATATGGAGCTATCACTGGGGAGAGGAGCAGAGAAAGCTCGGCAGCCTTTATTACACAGCTGAGAATTTAGAAGAATTTAGAAGAATTTAGACACAGACAGCAGCCAGCACAGAAAGCCAGTTTCGGTTTCATTTTCACACAGCTCAGAGGGAAGAGAGTGCAGGACAGCCAATCACAACAGAGGGGGCGTGTCCCACACAGAGGGCGTGTCCCGGCCAGGACTCAACTAAATATCAGGTAGCCAATCACAGCAAAGGGGGCGTAGCCTGACTTCAGATTTAGTCTAGATACTCACAGATTAGCTAATATCTGCTATACTAAATGATTTAGGTAATACAAACCCATTGCAAAAGTGCTTATGTTTACTGTCCCCATAATTACAGATACAGTGAAGGAAATAATTATTTGATCCCTTGCTGATTTTGTAAGTTTGCCCACTGACAAAGGCATGAAAAGTCTATAATTTTAAGGGTAGGTTAATTTTAACATTGAGAGATGAAATATCCAAAATAAAAATATATAAATATAAATTTATTTGCATTTTGCTGAGAGAAATAAGTATTTGATCCCCTACCAACCATTAAGAGCTCCTACAGACCAGTTAGACGCTCCTAATAAACTTGTTATCTGCATTAAAGACAGCTGTCTTAAATAGTCACCCTTATAAAAGACTATTATCCACAGACTCAATTAATCAGTCAGACTAACCGCTATAACATGGGCAAGACCAAAGAGCTTTCTAAGGATGTCAGGGATAAGATCATAGACCAGCACAAAGCTTGAATGGGCTACAAAACCAGAAGTTAGACGCTGGGTGAGAAGGAGACAACTGTTGATGCAATAGTAAGAAAATGGAAGAAATATAAAATGACTGTCAATCGACATCAATCTGGGGCAGCATGCAAAATCTCACCTCGTAGGGTATCCTTGATCAGGAGGAAGGTGAGAGATCAGCCTAAAACTACACGGGGGGAACTTGTTGATGATCTCAAGGCAGCTGGGACCAAAGTCACCAAGAAAACCATTGGTAACACATTACGCCATAATGGTTTAAAATCCTGCAGCCTGCAAGGTCCACCTGCTCAAGATGATTCTGTGAGTGATTGGGAGAAGGTGCTGTGGTCAGATGAGACACAAATTGAGCTCTTTGGCCTTAACTCAACTTGCCGTGTTTGGAGGAAAAGAAATTCTGCCTATGACCCAAAGAACACTGTCCACACGGTCAAGCATGGAGGTAGAAACATTATGTTTTGGGGGTGTTTCTCCGCTAAGGGCACAGGACTACTTCACCGCATCAATGGAAGAATGGATGGAGCTATGTACCATAAAGTCCTGAGTGACAACCTCCTTCCCTCTGCCAGGACATTAAATTGGGTCTTCCAGCAAGACAATAACCCGAAACATACAGCCAAGGCAACAAAGGAATGGCTCAAAAAGAAGCATATTAAGGTCATGGAGTGGTTTAGCCAGTCTCCAAATCTTAATCCCATAGAAAACTTATGGAGGGAGTTGACACTCCGAGTTGCCAAGTGACAGCCTCAAAATCTTAATGATTTAGAGATGATCTGCAAAGAGGAGTGGACCGAAATTCCTCTTGACATGTGCACAAACCTCATCAACTACAAAGAAGTGTGACTGCTGTGCTTGCCACCAAGGGTTTTGCCACCAAGTATTAAGTCTTGCTTGCCAGAGGGATCAAATACTTATTTCTCACTGCAAAATGCAAATAAATTTATATAATTTATACAATGTGATTTTCTGGATTTTATTTTGGATATTCTATCTCGCAATGTTAAAATTAACCTACCCTTAACATTATAGACTGTTCATGTCTTTGTAGTGGGCAAACATACACAATCAGCAAGGGATGAAATAATTATTTCCTTCACTGTATGATCTTTGTAGCGATAAAAAAAACTTTTAAGAGATGATCTCATTAAGTTCAATGAAATACATTTTATGTTCATCCTGAAATTTCAACCAAAAGACAAATATCCCTAACTTTTTGTGAGAAGTGTATATGATGCAATACATATAGTATACCAGTTTGCATTTTTGTTTATTATACAAATCAGTGCACAGAATATTGTATATATCAGGGATTGTGTTTTTTTTAATTTTAACCACAGCAGAGTGTGTATCTGTAATATGAGCACAGCAGAGTGTGTATATCTGTAAACTGCATGCTTTAGTCTATTTTCCTGTATTATACACAGCAGTACGTGTCCCAGTATTATAAGCAGATACTATTTGTATGCATAATGCACAACAGTGTGTAATTTTATGTTTGTTTGCGCAGAACACTGTGTATCTGTGTAATACATGGTCCTGGTCAGGTTTACAGCCTGTCAGGTCTGCAGACTTAAGTATACATGTTCTCCCGGTCATTAACCTCCTACTAGAGTGGTCTATGCTAATGGCTGCTTGTCAGTGACACAGCATGTATCATCAGATATCTCTAGAATTTGTAAGTGTTCCATGCAAATTATTTTGTGAGGGTTCATTTGTCATTTGAGTGTTTCTTCTTTACACCATCATGACTAAGAAAATAAAGTACCTGCAATGAAATGTTAGAATCTTGTGGTGTCACCATGTGTTGTGCCATATTTAAAATCAGCTTTGCTATAACTTGTATTTGGTTGCAAAGAAAGGAAAATAATCATCAACTTGGTTTTATCTGTTTAGCGCAGTGCCATCCAAATCGCACCCTGCGGGACACATAAGGCTCTGCATTTATGTTCCATATAGAGCTGCTATCATACATAGAACTGTATATCCACCAGCCTGGACGGTATTACCAGTAACTGTTGGTGCCAGTTAAAAATATATGTCGACACGTTATAGTAAGTACCAGTAACTTTGCTAAACCAGATAGGGCATGAGCAGTCAACGTCATTTTAAGATTCCTAATTTCTCCGGATCGGATGCTCATCCTTGCCTGCACAGACCTAGGAATTTCAACAGGAGATTGCAGTAAGCACGGCAGCAAGCAGCAGCATTTCTGGCAGTATTCTGGTACCTTAGGCAAATAAGACACATAACACCCCAAAGGGAAAATTCAGCCCACGCCATGCCTCCTTGCGCCCCCTTCCTGCCTGGGATGAAGTGGTGTCCTAGGTGTTTGCCTACCATCACCCACGAGTCGTTACTAAGAGCAGCTACTTATTTGCTGTTTCTTATTGCTAGAGAAAGGTAATCACAGGAGTATGAAGGGGTTTTCTATCTATTAAGGAAAATAGATGTCATAGATGGGGCTACCTTGCTGTTAAACCACCCATATGATCCAGGACAGAATGCTGCTTTGTAAAGGTGATGCACATTATATCATGGAGATCTTATTCATTGGGCACACCAGGCAGTTTACCGGGGGCCCAAAAACATAAGAGCCCTAGTGGTTAGGGGTATGTCCCAGGAAACATGCTCTTGATCCCTGAGTTGGCGCTGCTTATTTAACCGTTTGTATATTCTCAGGAAGCAAACAGATAAAAACCATGGCAGAGAAGGTAGCCATTGGCTCCCTACCGCACCAAGTAGTCTTGTAGGCTACAGACTGCTTTAAGCCTGTGCCTCCAAGACGTCATTGGAGCATCCTGATACAGGCCTTATCCAGGGGATCCTGGAGATGAGTAGTTAGAGGTGTGGATTGATATAATGTAATGTTTGGTCATGGTTTGATGCATGGCCTGTTGTGATGTCATGTGCTTGGGTATGGCCCAGTACATTGCTTTGCCTGGGGTCCATAATTATGATAAGATCACCCTGCATTGCATAACTATTGGCCCAATTTCACTGGGACCAGACAACCATATAATATGCAGATATGTAGAAAGAAAGGGTCAGCATCCCTGATTCTCATGGAAAATAAACTGCTGCTTTTTTTGACTCCCCTCTCTTTATTGAAAGCATATGCATGCTTGGCTGAATTGAATGTACACTCACCGGCCACTTTATTAGGTACACCTGTCCAACTGCTCGTTAACACTTAATTTCTAATCAGCCAATCACATGGCGGCAACTCAGTGCATTTAGGCATGTAGACATGGTCAAGACAATCTCCTGCAGTTCAAACCGAGCATCAGTATGGGGAAGAAAGGTGATTTGAGTACCTTTGAACGTGGCATGGTTGTTGGTGCCAGAAGGGCTGGTCTGAGTATATCAGAAACTGCTGATCTCCTGGGATTTTCACGCACAACCATCTCTAGGGTTTACAGAGAATGGTCCGAAAAAGAAAAAACATCCAGTGAGCGGCAGTCCTGTGGGCGGAAATGCCTTGTTGATGTCAAAGGAGAATGGGCAGACTGGTTCGAGCTGATAGAAAGGCAACAGTGACTCAAATAGCCACCCGTTACAACCAAGGTAGGCAGAAGAGCATCTCTGAACGCACAGTACGGCGAACTTTGAGGCAGATGGGCTACAGCATCAGAAGACCACACCGGTGCCACTCCTTTCAGCTAAGAACAGGACACCGCGGCTCCAATTTGCCCAAGCTCATCGAAATTGGACAGTAGTAGATTTGCATAACGGTTGCTTGTCTGATGAGTCTCGATTTCTGCTGCGACATTCGGATGGTAGGGTCAGAATTTGGCGTCAACAACATGAAAGCATGGATCCATCCTGCCTTCTATCAACGGTTCAGGCTGGTGGTGGTGGTGTCATGGTGTGGGGAATATTTTCTTGGCACTCTTTGGGCCCCTTGGTACCAATTGAGCATCGTTGCAACACCTTGTTGAATCTATGCCACGAAGAATTGAGGCAGTTCTGAAGGCAAAAGGGGGTCCAACCCGTTACTAGCATGGTGTACCTAATAAAGTGGCCGGTGAGTGTATATAGGGGTGTCAGAATGGCTGTCGACTATATGGCAACCTGAAAGGGGTTTTGCCATGAAGTGAGTTCCTTACCTCTTATCTGCTCAGGGGAGAATATAAACAAAGCATGAGTCATGAAGGGCTGCAGGTGTGATAGGGAGGGGATGAGCAGAGAGGAGGAAGCAGGGAGCGTCTCTAAAGTTTACTCAAATAATAACATTACAACAGTGGATTCTCTATACAGCAGACAGATTCATACACAGCACTTTCTCCCCAGCCCCTTGCAAGCTCCTTCATGTTCCCTGTCATCAGATAAGAAGTGCAAACACGTAAGAGCAGCCAGATCAGCTCCTGGTCGTGTCTAATGTAAACTTTCAGGAAACTAAGGGGGACTGAGCAATGCTGTAGCTCTCAGAGGCTTCACTTTTTGTAATCACATATATTTAGAAAAGTGATTAAATACCCACTTTGGAGGATCCCACGTCAACATTACATCGTGGCAAAACCCCTTTAAGAAAGGCTCTTCTTTTGGCTGGGGTTAGAAAAGCTGGAGCTGCTGTGATCAGTTGATCGTCAGGATACCTTCTATTTAAAAGCAGAAATGGCCCGTTTATGTGATCCTCTGGATTTTATACATGTATATACAAAACAATAACCAAAAATATAGCGAGATTAGCTTTCCTACTGTCCATGAAAAATTTGGCCTCAGATACAAAAAACAAGTGTGGAAAACAATTGAGTTGTTGCCCATATTAGAGAAGCCACATGGTAGACAGACACCAACTTATTATTCCCTACATAAAGACACTATGGGCGTCATGCCTGAATCCTGGCGCTGACAGGCCAGTTCTAAATAGCTTTAAGGCAGTGTAGATTGCACCAGAATGTATGAACCTGTTCTTCTGCAGGTCATACATACTGGGCAGTGTAGAGCCAATACCACAAGTCTGGCTCAGGCACCACCTTTACCCTGGTCTGTTCTTCTGCAGGTCATACTTTACAGGTCCCAGTGTAGAGCCAATACCACAAGTCTGGCTCAGGAAACCACCTTTACCCTGGTCTGGCTTTCTTCTGCAGGTCATACATACAGGGCAGTGTAGAGCCAATACCACAAGTCTGGCTCAGGTACCACCTTTACCCTAAATCTGCTGTTCTTCTGCGGGTCATACATACGGGGCAAGTGTGGGGCCCAATACCACAAGTCTGGCTCAGGCACCACCTTTACCCTGGTCTGTTCTTCTACAGGTCATACATACAGGCGCAGTGTAGAGCCAATACCCACAAGTCTGGCTCAGGCACCACCTTTACCCTGGTCTGGCTGTTCTTTGCAGGCATACATACAGGGCAGTGTAGAGCCAATACCACAAGTCGGCTCGGGTACCACCTTTACCTGATCTGGCTGTTCTTCTGAGGTCATACATACGGGGCCCAGTGTAGGGCCAATACCACAAGTCTGGCTCAGGCCCACCTTTACCTGGTCTGTTCTTCTGCAGGTCATACATTACAGGCGCAGTGTAGAGCCAAATACCACAAGTCTGGCTCAGGCACCCCCTTTACCCTGGTCTGGCTGTTCTTCTGCAGATCATACATACAGGCAGTGTAGAGCCAATACCACAAGTCTGGCTCAGGCACCCCCTTTACCCTGGTCTGGCTGTTCTTCTGCAGGTCATACATACAGGGAAAGTGTAAAAGCCAATACCACAAGTCAGGCTCAGGCACCACCTTTACCTTGGTCTGGCTGTTCTTCTGCAGGTCATACATAGAGGGCAGTGTAGACCCAAATACCACAAGTCTGGCTCAGGCACCACCTTTACCTTGGTCTGGCTGTTCTTGCAGGTCATACATACAGGCAGTGTAGACCCAAATTTACCACAAGTCTGGCTCAGGCACCACCTTTACCCTGGTCTGGCTGTTCTCTACAGGTCATACATACAGGTGCAGGGGTAGAGCCAATACCACAAGTCTGCTCGGGAACCTATTTTACCCTGGTTGGCTGTTCTTCTGCAGGTCATACATACAGGGCAGTGTTAGAGCCAATCCCAAACAAGTCTGGCTCAGGCACCACCTTTACCCTGGTCTGGTGTTTCTTCTGCAGGTCATACATACGGGGCCATTTGTAGAGCCAATACCACAAGTTGGGCTCAGGAAACCAACTTTAACCCTGGTCTTGGCTGTTCTTCTGCAGGTCATACATAGAGGGCAGTGTAGAGCCAATACCACAAGTCTGGCTCAGGCACCACCTTTCCCATGGTCTGGCTGTCTTCTGCAGTCATACATACAGGGCAGTGTAGAGCCAATACCACAAGTCTGGCTCAGGCACCACCTTTACCCTGGTCTGGCTGTTCTTCTGCAGGTCATACATACAGGGAGTGTAGAGCCAATACAACAAGCCCTGGTCAGGCACCACCTTTACCCTGGTCTGGCTGTTCTTTTTGCAGGTCATACATAGGGGCAGTGTAGAGCCAATACGACAAGTCTGGCTCAGGCACCACCTTTACCCTGGTCTGGCTGTTCTTCTGCAGGTCATACATACAGCGCAGTCTAGTGCTAATACGACAAGTCTGGCTCAGGCACCACCTTTACCCTGGTCTGTTCATCTGCAGGTCATACATACAGGGCAGTGTAGAGCCAATAGCACAAGTCTGGCTCAGGCACCACCTTTACCCTGGTCTGGCTGTTCTAACTGTTCTGTGCCTAGATTTGGCATCAAAGAATCATAAATGTGTCTACTTGTATGAATGTGGTGCGACGCCCCCAGAACACCCCTAATCTTTGGCGCCAAAGTTTGAGTGCACTTGTTCATACATTCTTTTTTGGCTCAAAGTACATGTCGCCCTATGTTCATGGACATGAGTGGGTCTCATAGTAGATGCTATGGCTGCTGTGGCTATAGTTACGCTCATGCATTTGTGTTTGTGCTATATATCTGTTTATATAAAATTCTCAGATATTTCATATTCGGTATTTATGTTCTTAGGGACAATGACCCACTCCTGAGTCCCTCTGCTGTTCATTTCCTTGAAGACTAACATACTTATCATTCCAGCAGAGTGTGGCCACTTCCATTATCAGGCCTACTGTATAAGCAACTGGTCTATCTATGGAACAATCCTGTTGATACTGTACAGTTAGAGCCCAGTAAAACCATTTGTTTCAATGGCTGCCACAATGTAAGTGCTCTGTACTATCTCAGACATCGGTGAATTAGGGTCAGTTCACGCAGCATTATACACTACCTTGAAGGGATCCATCAGGGAATCTGGAAAAAAAAAGATACTCTGACGAATGTGGCGACGCAGCTGTGTCCCGCCCATAGACATTAATAGAACAAACCTGGTCCTATGTGGATAATGTTTTCTCTATTTGCCGGTGGTATACACTTTTTGTGAAGGACAGAAGGGCGTGGAAAACCACCCTTTTGTGGGTCCCGCAGGAGAAGTGTATACCACCGGCAAACCGAGCAAACATTATCCACATAGGACTACACTTGTTCTGCTAATGTCTATGAGCTGACTGTGGTTGAATCTCAGTATTCTTCCGGGTACCTTTTTTTCCAGAGACCTGCAACGTAGCGAACAAAGCCATGTGAACCCAGTCTTAGCCTGATATACCTATACATAATTTAAATATTCTAGAATTTCATTAAAATTGCCTGCAGTACCATTATTTATGTATTGAATTACCCCAGCTCCTCCCAGGCTTGGCCTGCCGATAGCAGAGTAGGGGCAACCCCTATTGGGCCTGTAGGCATGGTGGGCCCCTGATCATGGCAGACTTGGGACTGCTTTTCAGGGAGGAAGGCAGAGTAAGTGAGGCAGAAGGGAAGGTGCAAGAGTAATGTTCTGTCATGTATAGTAGCTGTAAGGTGGGACCCAAAATTCATCTCCACTGTTGGGCCCAAGGATCAACTCCACAGGTGGGCCCCAGGCACCTCAGTTCTCCTTATTGCATCACTTCTGTTCTATGATAGTGGGTGCCATGAAAGTAGCCAACAACACAACGTACTAGATGCAGCCTCCTTTCCTGGTGCTGACCTCTATTAGAAGAATGTAGAGCCACAGAGTGCTCAGTTCACACATGGTGGGAATGCTCCAGACCTGCTTAGATATAATCTGCAGCACAGTAGTATGTAGAAAGGATATTACAAAACCTCATTTGTGTGTTGCAGACATTTTCGGTTTTTGAAAAAAAAAACAGGTGTCCCATTTTAAAACCTGCAGTATGTTATTGTTTTTAAAAGGTTTGGTTGGGAAAGGCCCACCACTTTCATTGAAAGCAGGGTTGGAACCCCCAAAAAAACTTACAGCCCCAACCCCACCATAACTTGGGTTTTTCCCGGGGATTAGGGTTTGTTTTAAAATTTAAAAAAACAAAAACCCTTTCCCTTGGGACTTGGCCTAGGGGTTTTAGCAGAGTGTGTGGGGGCCCTTGGCTTTAAAAATGTGGCTTGGCCTAGGTGTATAGCAGAGTGTGTGGTGGCCCCCTGTTTTCCCAAAAGGGGGACGTGGCTAGGTGTAAAATGGATAAATTGATGGCCCCTCCCTTTCCCCATGGGGGCTTGGCCTGGGTTTTTAAAAAGCAGGATGAGTGGTGGCCTCTGCTTTCCATGTGGACTTGGCCTAGGTGTATAGCAGGATGAGTGGTGGCCCCTGCTTTCCCAAAATGGGGAAATTGGCGTAGGTGTTTAGCAGGAATTGGTGGTGGTCCTGCTTTCCATGGGGGAATTGGCGTAGGTGTTTTAAGGCAGGAGGGAAGTGGGGGCCCCCCGGCCTTTCCCCATGTGGTTTTGGCCTGGGTGTATGCAGGATAAAGTGGGGCCCCCTGTTTTTCCGTGTGGATTTGGGCCTAGGTGTTATAAAAGGTTGAGTGGTGGCCCCTGCTTTAAATGGGGGACTTGGGTAGGTGTAAACCCAGGATGAGGGGGGGTTCCCTGTTTTTTGTGGATTTGGCGAAAGGTGTATACCCAAATAAATTTGGTTGGTTGGTTTCCCTGTTTTTAAAATTTTGGACTTGCTGGGACACTTGACTTGTTTTGGAAATGTGAGAAGGTCCCCGGCGTTCCAGGACGGGAAAAAGAGTAAAGAACATGAAAACCCAAATCCATGCCCCCTGGGTTTATTTTTAAATTCAGTATTTCAAACCCAAATGAACCACTTTGTTTTTTGGTATATTGTGAAGGATTGAAAAACCCAATTGTCCCAAAGGGATAGTGCTAATGTTTACTTTTTCTTGTAAAAATCAAAAATTTTTTCCATTTTTTCCATCCCAATTGTGTGAAATTATGTTTAAATTTGGGACCCATTTATTTTTTTAAGGGACCCCGGGGGGGCCAACCGTGAATCTGAAAACTCCTTCCCCATGTTTTTCCCCAGGCCCAAAATGAGGGTGTAAAATTAAATCCCCTTTGTAGGGCCAAGGCCCTTGGCTTCCCAAAAACCCTTTTTTAAGACCCCTTTTAAAAAATTTGGACAGAAGTTTGTGCAGTTAAAAGTTTTTTGGAATCCCCGAAAATGTGCAAAGCACAGGCGGGAAAATTTCCATTCAGTTTAGATACTGGGTGGATTTTACTAAAGTATATGGTTATTTTGCCCAAATTTTGAAAAAAAAAAGGGGGTTATTAGACACGCCCATCTTGGGGGTATGCCAGGGCCCCTTAAAAAGCACCCTATCCCCCTTTAAATGCAAAAATGGCTTTGGAAGGGAAAGCCAGGTAGATCCCCTTATAGCCGGGGTAGTGGGCCCCCCATAACGGGTTTAAGTCCCCCTTACAGGCAGGTATTTTGGCCCCCTTTTTGCCAAATGATGCCCTCTCTGTAGCCATTTTTGATGCCCCCCTTGTTTGCAAAGGTAGGGGCCCCAATTTTTTGAAGGTATTTGCCCTCATTGTTTCCCAGGTAGTTGCCCCTTTCTTTTGGGAAAAAGGTAGATGCCCCCTCTGTTGGCCGGGTGTTGCCCCCATTGTTTGCAGGTTGTTTGCCCCCTCTTTTTGGGGGTAGTCCCCCCTCTTTTTGGCCCAGGTGTTTTTCCCCATTGCCTTTCCAGGAAAGTGCCCCCTCTTTTTGGGGCCGGGTAGATCCCCCCCCCCATTGTTTCCCCGGGTTTAAGTGCCCCCCTTATTCCCCAGGTTTAGTCCCCCCCATTTGTACCCGGGGGCCCCCCCCCATTGTAGCCGGTTTGTCCCACCCCCATTGTTGCCAGGTATTTCCCAACCCCATTTTTGCCGGGTAGTCCCCCCATTTTTAGCCGGTTTAGTGCCCTCTCTGTTGCCAGGAAGGTGCCCCCATTGTTGCCAGGTAGTCCCCCCCATTGTACCCAGGCGGTCCCCCCCCCAATTGTGGGCCGGTGGGCCCCCCCAATTATTTGCCAGGTAGTGCCCCCATTAGTAGAAGGTAGTGCCCCCATTTTTGGCGGGTTTGTCCCCCAAATTTTTAGCCGGTTTAGTGCCCCCCCTTTGGGGTCGGTAGTGCCCCCCTCTGTTCCCCAGGTAGTCCCCCCTTTTTGTAGCCGGGTGTCCCCCCTTTTTTTGCCAGGAAGTGCCCCCATTTTTTACCCGGTGTCCCCCCATTTTTTCCCAGGTAGTGCCCCCTTTTTGGCCCAAGGTTTTGGCCCCATTTTTAAGCCGGTGGGACCCCCCATTGTGCCGGGCAGCCCCCCCCTTTAAACTAATAAAAAAAAAAATTTAAAAAAAATCCCCCCTTTCTTCCCCCAAGGCCCCCCTTTGCAAAAGCGGCCGCCTCCGGGGCGTTTCTCCCCCGCGTCACAGGGGAAGTAAGTTCAGCCCGCGCGTCACTTCCCCTTTTTGGACGTTTGGCCCATGTGGTGTACGGCCCCAACAGGGGGCCGCCGGCCCATAAGGGGGAGGAGGAGGAGGGGAGCCCTCCCAAATGCCCCCCCTTGCTCAGGGGACTCCGGGGGGAAAAGGTGAGGGGGACCTGGCCCGCTTCACCCGCCCCGGGGGGAACGGGCCCGGCAGCCCCCGGAAAAGAAAGCGGAAACCAGCGTACAACCGGCGCCCCCATGCGGTCATTTAAAAAAAAATGCCAACTCCCCGGGAAAAGGGGGGGGGGAAACCCCAAAAGCGGGACCCCCCCCCAAAAAAAAAGGGGAGAGTTGGCATGTATGGTATTGGGGGGGGTTAAAGGGGTTTGGTTTTCAAACGGTTTCCAAAATCCCCCAGCCCAAATCTGTTTAAATCTGAAAAATTTAAACCTTCCCGTGGGGATGGAACCTTTTACGGTTCCCTGGCCCCCTAGTGAAAAAAAACATTTGGGGGGAAAGTTTTTTGTCAGGGTTTTTCAGCCCAAAAGCTTTCGGTAGAATGTTTGAAATTATTCCGATTGGTTCAGGGGAAGAGGGAATGACAGGGGCGGGATACAAAGGGGGCCCCAAACATGAAATTAAAAACGGGTTTGGGGGTCTTAAAACTTATTTTTTTTTACCCAAAAAAAACCTTTGGGGAAAAAAAAGGGGGAGTTTTTAGCCCTAGAAGTTTTCATACTTGTGGCCCCTAAATGTTCTTTTCAGTCAGTGCCAGAAAACACTTCCTAAAATCCAAAACTCAGATTTTGGGAGCTGATGAGGGAGAGCTCTTAGCATTTTCTTTTAAAAATCCTTTAGGGGGCTTTGAAAAAACTTTTTCCCCTTTTTAATTAACCCATGCCCATAATCTAATGACAATTTCCCTTTAAGTGCTAATTGAAAAAATTATTTTTTGTTTTTATTCTTTAACCTGTCCAAAAAGAAACCTCGTAACTGTTTTTCCCAAGTACTCTCATTATAATTAATTTTGGCCCAAAAAGGGTCCCCCTGTTGGGTTTTGAAACACTTATAAAAAACCGGCAGATGTGTTTTTTTCCCTCTATCTATTCATTTGGATTCACACTGAAGTTTATGTGCAAAACTGCCAAATTAGACGAATTATGGATGGAAAAGCGAAGAAGACGGGCAAAATATTTTTCCCCATTTCTTGCCCCCTTTTTTTCCCCCCTTTTTTCCCTTTCTAAACTTTTTTTATTTTACCCCATGGTCAAAAATGTGAAGGGCTACCTCAAAAATAACCCAAGGAAAAAGGGTTTATTCCCCAATAGATAAAAAAATGATACTGGAATTAAAAATGCTTTATACTCGTTGATGACATGTTATATTCATTATGACATGGCCAGTTTTGGCTTTCGGGGCCCAAAAGAAACAGAAATTCCACCCGAAAAAGGGAAAAAATTTCTCCCCTTTGAAAACGGGACAACGGGGTTTTTCATGGAATAATTTCACTTTTTTGATGTAGATTTAGTGCCCCTATTAAAATTTCTATGTGGTTTTTGGATCCCAGTTTCCGCATTAAAACCACCACAAACAAAGGTTTGGGGGCGTTTCCAAAAAGGGTTTTTTTAGTCTTCCCCTTTGGGAACTTCAAAGAAAATTTCCGGGCGTTTTCTAAAGAAAGAAACATTTTTAAATTTTTTTTAAACGAAAAAAAACTGACCCAAAGGAATGTTTTTTCTTTCGGTTTTAGAGGGTTTTTTTTAAACTAAAGGTTTCCCTTTCTTGTTTTCTTTTCTTTGGTGAACATACTGTACGGGAAAATCTTTTTTGGTATGTCTTCCCCATAGTAAAGCCCTTTTCAAAAACTTTATTTTTTTGAGGGTATCTTCACACGGGGTATTTTTTGGGGGTTTAAATTGCGCAAAAATTTCACCTGAAATATCCCTTGCTTTTTAAATTTTTTCTTGGGGCCCCGGGAGAAAAAAAGTGACGTGAAAATTGGAAAGGGGAATTTGTCAGTGAAATGAAAAAAGTGAAGTAAAGAAAATGGAAGTGCTTAGTTGACATGCGGGCCCAAAACCCTTTACTTCCCCAAACCCCAGCAGGTCTATAGCGGTGCGCCCCAAAAGTACACGTTCTATATCCCTTGAAATTTACCCCCAATGTGAAAAACCCCCTTTTCCCTTTGGGGTTGTGAAGAATCCCATTTAAACCCCCAGTTTTTTTTTTATTTCACCCATTTTTTTAAATTTTAAAATTTTATATTTTTTACGAAAGGATTTTGACTTTAAATAAGGTAACCCTTTTGTTTGTTTCATTTTCATTTTTCTTTAAATTTTCCCAATTTCATTTAATTTAAAATTTTAAAAGAAAAAAAAAAAAATGATTTTCCCCCTTTTTTCCCAAGGGCCCGTGTTCAAACGGCTTATTAAAGCCAAAAATTTGGCGGGCCGGCCCCCGCCCCCAATTTTCCCAGCTTAAATTTAAAGGGGGGGGGCCCGGGGGGCCCCCGGTTTTGGGGGCCGGGCCTGTCGCCGGCCCCTTAATTTTTCTTTATCCCGGGGGTTTATTGCCCCCTGGATAAATGTGCAGGGTCACTTTCCCCCCGCCTGGTGGATTCCCCCGGGAGGGGGAAAAGGAGGGGACGGAATCCCGGTTCTCTATGGAAATTTGGGGTTTTACTGAAATTTGAACTGGACGGTTTGGGAAAGCCGTAATGAAGCGAAAAATTTCCGGAGCCCCAATTTCAGCCCCAAACCCCCACCCCCGAAAAAAAAAGACGTGTAAACCTGGTTTAAACTTTTACAATTTTTAATTTTTTACATTGACCTAAAAAAGGTGTATTTAAAAAAGGATGTTTCCCATTTCCCCTTTTTTAAAGGGTTTTTTAAAAAACCTGGGACAATGTTGGCACTTTGGTAGGGATATGCCAATATTGTTTTGTTTTAGGTGTGGGCCCCAAAATCGGGGCCCCTGAACCTATCTCCGGGAAGGGGGCCCCCCAAAAATCCCCCGTGCAAAACTGGGAGAGTCAGCCGTGCTTGCGAAGACCCTCCATTTCTTTGTTTTGGGGAGACCCCAAGAGACGAACCCCAACGCTTTGCTGAAATCAATTAACCCCTTAGAATTAGAATGGAGACAATTGTAAACCGTGAAATTCGTGGCCGGGTTTTTCCTCCCAAAGTTGTCATGTTTGTGCCTGAAAACCCCCCCCCCCCCCCCCGTTTTTTGGCTTGGTAAACGGCCCCGGGGCCGTCCCGACGTAAAAACCATGGTTTTTTGAATTTAAGAATACGTTTCTTATACCTTGAAGTAAACGGGGTTTATTTTGGGCTGGGGCTAATTGCCCCTGGCCAACGCCCGTGGCCAGGTTTCTTCCCCGCACACTCAGGGTTTAAATTTTGTTTCCTTTTTTGGAGTGACGCATTTTTCCTTTTGGGTTTTTTGGGTTCCTTTGCCCTTTTTGTTTACATTTTACCTTTATTCTTTTTCCTTATTTGGTCTCGGTTTCCCTTGGTTTGCCTGCTATTTTGGCTTTTGCCCTTAGTTCGCCCCTCCCTCTTTTATGTTGGGTTTCCCTGTAGTTCCTGGCCTTTGTTTGCACGCGGGTTTTTTCCTTTTTTCTTTTTTTTCTTTTTACTGCGCGCCCCTTTCTTTTCCCAAACTTTGGCCCCGCCCCACGGTTTTATTGATCTGTTTTCGTTTTTTCCCTGTCCTTGTAGCCTCCCCTTTACCAGTGAACCCAAACCCAAGTTTTGGTTGGGGGGGCCCTATTAAGGAGGGGGTTCCCAAATGGCTGGGGGAAGGGGAAAATTGGGACCCAGTGTCAGGGCTCATTGTCTTGTCGGGGGGGTTTTCCCGACCTGCCGGTCCCTGCACCGGTACTAAAAAAGGTGGCGGACATTTTCCCCCCAAAATTGGGGGGAAAAGCATTCTTTAGGTTTTCTATGGTCCCGAGAAAATAATAAAAACCTTTTTCTAACCTCGTAACTCTTTTTCCCCGCCAGGGGGTGCGCCTTTTGGTCTTTTTGGTTGGTTTTCCCCGGGTCTTTTTTGGGAAACATCACCTGCTAAAAACCATTTGGTTTGGGGAAAAACCCGTGGTCCAGGTTTTTGCCCCCCGGGCTTTCTTGTTTGGGAAGTTAAAGGTTTTGGGAAAAACGGGGCCCTTAGGGAAAAAACCCCAGGGGCTTAAATTTTTTAAAAGGTAACTGTGCCGGAATTCTGTTGCATTTTTGTGCCAAAATATTTGGAAAAATTTTGCCCTACTCATTTTTCTTTTGTGTTTTGGGGACAGTTTTAATCTCTTAAACTTCCCCAATTTTTTCAGCCCGGGTACATCAAAAAATGAAAAAACCACGGTGGGTTTTGGGGTTTGACCCATCCTCTTTTGTGTTTTTAAAAATAAAGGAAAAAAAAAAAACTTTAATTATTTTATAGTTGAAAATTTTAAAATTAAAAATTTTGGGGGTTTTTGGGAAGTGGGGGAATTTACCCCAAAACCTTTAATTTTGGTGTCCCCATGCCCGGGTAAAAGTTTAAAACCCTTTTAAAAAAATAGGGGGAAAACCCCAACCCCCCGTACAAAAAAAAATTTTGGTTACTAAAAAAAATTTAAAACCTCGGGTTTTGGCAAAAAAATTTTGATAACATGGGGTTTAAATAGGTGAAAAAAAAAAAAGTTATTGGGTTTGGTTGAAAAGGGTGCTGAAAGTTAAATTTTTAAAAGGCCATTTTTTCACACGGTTTTTCCCGGTTTAAATTTTGTGGGAAGGTTTTCCCCACCGAATTTCCCCACCCATGTGTCGGGAGTGGGGAAATTAATTATAAAACGGAAGTTATACCCGCCGGAAAATTTGATTGTCACTTTTCTCCCCGCCCGCGTATATCCGGCAAAAGCGGGGAGAAGAGAGGGGAATTTCCAATTATGTTCTATGAGAATTTGTGGAATTCCGAAATTGAATGGGACGTAGTTTCCCCCGGTAATTCGCGCAGTACGGCGGAAATTAGGGCTGAAATAATCCCCAAAATAACCGGCCGGGGAACATGGGCCAAAAAGAAAAAAGTACTTTAAAAACAATAAAAAAAAATTTCTAAAAAACTTTAAAGGGGGAAAACCCACAATATTTGGTTCACGGGAAAATTCTTTTTAAAACCCTGCAAAAATAGGAAATTTCCCCAGTTTTTTTTATGATTGATAAATCTAAAAATCTTTTTAAAGTTTGTAAAAAGTCTAAATTTAATGTCAAAGTACTGGGAACGCTTTAAAAAAAAACCCCTGCCCCATAGTTTTTATTTTGGAAAATTTTAAATTTTTTTAATTTAAAACTAAAAAGCCCCTTTCCCTAAATTTTTGGAAGCCCAAAAGGGAAGGGTAAAGTGGGGGTTTCCCAATGGCGGGGAAATTTGCAAAAGAGAAATCCGGCCCTAAGCTTTCCAAAAATCATGTGTGGGGCTTCAAAAGTTGGGGGAAAATGGGAGACTGAGGTCAATGCAACGGGAGTCGGGGCTTTCAGAATTTTTTTAAAATCCTTCGGGCCCTAATTATTTTATATATTAATTTAATTTTTTCTGGGAAATTTGGGTCAGGGTTTGTTCTCATTTTTTATTTTAAATTTTGGCTTTGAAACCTTTCCCAGAAAAAAGGACAAGGCGGTTGTAAACTTTGGTTTCAAAAGGGGAAAAACATGGTACAAATCCTTTTGCATGTACTTTTTGGGGCAGGGGCTTAGGTACGCTTTAGGAAGGTTGTTTATGCCCTATGATGTAGGTGTTGGCCCCCCAAGCAGCCGGGGTTTACTGTGCGTGGGAAAATTTAAAAAAATTTAAAAATCATCATTTTCGTATCTGTTTTTTTTAAATTTTTTCCGGACTTGATTTACAAAACCCATTTGCTTTAAACCTTTCCCCCTTAAAAAATTTATTTCCCGCATTTTTCTTTTCACCTTTTAAATTGCTCTTTTTTAATTATTTTAAATGTACGGGTTTTGTTTAAAATTTTGAGAGGGAAACCCAGGATGTTTAAGAAAAGGGAAACCCCCTTTTAATTACCCCTAGGTTACCCCATGTAAGGGATTTTTACTTGTGTTCTATTTTTTTAAAGCGGCCTGCCAGGTGGTTTTGTTTACCCTATTTTTAAAAAGCGGGGATGTCCCCCAAAAGGGGGAAAAAAGATAAAACCCCTTTGATTTTAAAAAGTTTATAAAAAATTTGATACTAAAATTTCCCCTAAATTTAAAAAAAGCCGGGAAGAAATTTCCTGACAGGAAAAAAAAGTTTTAGGCCCAAAAATTTTTCCCCTCCCTTGAAAATTTAAATTGATGTTTTTTTGTGTACTCTCAAATAAATTAAAGGGACGGGTGTAAAAATTAAAAGAAATGGGGGGGGGGAAAACCCGGGGTCTCCCCCTCTTACAGGAGTTGTTTTCCCTCCAGGTTTAAACAGAAGGCATAAAATGAAATACTCTGTAAAACTTCCGGGTTGGGATAAAACTTTTTTTCCATACAGCTTTTGTGCCCCTCCCTTTTAAAAATTTTGCATTTTAGTTTAGATTAGTGAGAAGCTTTTTCAAACTTGACTCGGGCCATTTTTTGATCCCCCAAAAAAAAAAAAACCCCTTTTAATTTCCCAGTGCTGTTTATTTTACATAAAGCAGTTTTTCCACTGCCCCAGCCCCACAGACATCCCCATGCCCTGTGTGTTGACATCATAATTACTTTTATAGAAAAAAAACCCCAAAGGGAGAGAATTGTTTACAGGTTGAAAACTGGGGGAAAAATAAAAAATTACCCAGGGAGGTCATAAACCCAATTTGTTTTCCCCTTTTAGGGATTTCAAAACAGAGGAAAAAAAAGCCTATATTTGAAAAATTTGGTCTTTTTTTTTGTGTTCCTTACAATTTGAAAAAAATTTTTTTTGTACGCGGAAAAACCCCTTTTAAGGCAATTTCGGCCCAGGATTTTACTTTTGCTTTTTAAATACAGGTAACCCGGCTAAAACCAAATAAATTTAACTTATTATTTTTAACCACCCCCAACTTTTCTCTCTCTATCACATCCTGCTCTCAGATAGGGCAGCATAAATTACCTAATAGGTTCACTTTAAAGGTGTTTTCTCATAGCTTTAGATTCACACTTCCTGGTCAGGCTGTGGGCGGGTTTACAGCAGTATTTGACATATCAGCTCTGCTGTTCCTAGCTATTTCTGTTACGGTGACACGAGTGCTGGAGGTGTATAAAAATGAATACACAAGGTTGCAGAGCTCTCGAGTGAAAGCTTCTCATTTAGCTAAGTAAAAAAATTCTGCCGCTAGAGATAAGACTCTGCATGGAGTGACCATGGTTGGAACTGACTGACTGCAGCTTAAAAGGGTTGTCTCGCTACAAGGATTGATTTTTATGTTAAAAATCTTGCAAAAACAAGTCACTTTGCAATATATGTCCATTAACCGTGTCCTATCTATTCTGATATATCCCCTCTTGTATGGGCTGCATCACCTTCTCAGATCACTGTAGCTACAGACCTGTTTAATCTCTCATGGTAGGCTGCCAGCACTAGTTGCTATAGCTACAGACCTGGTTTCTACTGCAGCCTAGTAGAATCCACTAAATATGCACCCTAATTCAAAATGAAACCAAGAAAACAGGACTGAGGTCAGATGAATCAATGTAGTGAGACAACCCCTTTAAGTCAATCACATAAGAGACATAGGTGGGGACAGGCGGTCAGTAACTAGAGGAGATAAAATCCTCTTTATCTCCTAACCAAAGCAAAATCAAAAGAGTAATGTATTTGGTAACAGTAATAGTCTTCATGTACCTTTCCCTACATGTTAAAAGCTAATGATTGTGGTGCGGAAACTCCTTTAAGCTTCACACATGGCTAATACACGGTCAGAATCTAGCCATATTCTGAAGTCTTACTTGTAAATAAAGCTACTCAACAGGAGCATGAGTCATTGAATTACTAAATGTAACACTATAAAAAGTCCTCATCTCCAATGTGCTGCAAAATTTTAGAAATAGGTGCCAATGTTTATCCATCCTATTCACCACTCTTTTTAGTGTGCGCAGTTGAGTCTGTTCCACTCATTTATATTGTTTTCTATTGCAATCCTCTTTTTATCTTTCTACTTAGACGACACCAAAGCAAGTCAAGGTCATATCCTGCTGTTCAACATTTCTGAGACGTAAAATTACAACTTCTCATAAATTCAGTGCCTTGCGAAAGTATTCAGCCCCCTTGAACTTTTCAACCTTTTGTCACATTTCAGGCTTCAAACATAAAGATATAAAATTTCTATTTTTTTTGTGAAGAATCAACAAGTAGGACACGATTGTGAAGGGGAACAAAATTTATTGGACATTTTAAACTTTTGTAAAAAAAATCAAAAACTGAAAAGTGGAGCGAGAATTTTTTGGGCCCCCATAATTTAAATACTTTGTAGCCCCACCTTTGTTGTGATTCAGCGCAAGTCGCTTGGCGTTGCCCTCTATCAGTTTTGCACATCGGAGACTGAAATTTTTGCCCATTCTTTTTCCCTTTGGGGCACAGTGGAGGGTGAGGTTGGATGGAGGGTTTTTTGGCCAGCGTCTTCAGTCTTTCACGATTCCCCTTGGATTCAGGTCGGACTGTGACTTGGCCTTTTTTAACATGGAGACGTTTAGGCACAGTTCCCGGCTTATTGCCGACGTAATTGCGGGAGGTTTCGCCCCCCAATTCGCCCGGCTGCCCCTGCAGCGGGGGGGAGGGGGGGGGCATTCGCCGGCCCCATAGACAGTCATGTTCACGGCGCGTACACGGGTAAAATTAAAATTTACTTTTAGAAATGTGGATTCCGTAATGACGGGTGGATTTCAGCCGTTTCTGCAGGCAAATAGGCGGCAGTACGGCTGAAAACAGTTTCCCAAATCAGCGTGTGAAAGGCCCGTTTTTGGGAAAATTCCATTTAGATTTGCTTTTTGTTTGGGGCATTGTTTGTTGGAAGATTAATCTCGCCCGTCTAGGTCTTTTGCAGATCCCAAAAAGTTTTTTTCCCCAATGGGTTTTGTATTTGGCTCCACCCTCTTCCCATTAATTGTAACCATCTTCCCCCGGCCTGCTGAAAAAAAGCCCAAACCTGAGCTGCCCCCCCCCATGTGTGACAGTGGGGATGGGGGGTTCAGGGGGATGGCTTGGGGGTTTTCTTTTTCGCCAAAAATATTGTTTTGCATTGTGGACAAAAAATTGGATTTTGGTTTCATCTGAGCGGCCCCTTTTTCCCATGTTTTTGGTGTCCCCGGTGGCTTGTGGCAAACTTTAAACAAGACTTTTTTATGGATATCTTTGAGAAAATGGGTTTCTTCTTGACTCTTCCTAAAGGCCCGATTTGTGCAGTTAGACTGATTGTTGTTTTTATTGGAGGACTCTCCCACCTCAGCTGTAGATCTCTGCAGTTTATCCAGAGTGATCATGGGCCTCTTTGCTGCATCTCTGATCAGTCTTCTCCTTGTTTGAGATGAAAGTTTAGAGGGACGGCCGGGTCTTGGTACATTTGCAGTGGTCTGATACTCCTTCCATTTCAATATGATTGCTTGCACAGGGCTCCTTGGATGTTTAAGTTTGGAAATCTTTCTGTATTCAAATTCAGCTTTAAAACTTCTTCAAAAACAGTATCATGTACGTGCCTGGTGTGTTTATTGGTCTTCATGATGCTTTCTGTGCTTTAAGCAGAACCCTGAGACTACCACAGAGCAGGTGCATTTATGCGGAGACTTGATTACACACAGATGGATTATATTTATCATCATCAGTCATTTAGGACAACATTGGATCATTCAGAGATCCTCACTGAACTTCTGGAGTGAGTTTACTGCACTGAAAGTAAAGGGGCCGAACAATTTTGCACGCCCCACTTTTCAGTTTTTTGGGATTTTTTTTTTACAAAAGTTTAAAATATCCAATAAATTTCATTCCACTTCACAATTGTGTCCCCCTTGTTGTTGATTCTTCACAAAAAAAAATAAAATTTTAAATCTTTATGTTTGAAGCCTGAAATGTGGCAAAAGGTTAAAAAATTCAAGGGGGTCGAATACTTTCGCAAGGCACTGTACACAGACTGTATTTTGTTTTAGACTCAGGGGTTAGATTTACTTATCTAGATTTACTAAAAATTTAGACTTAAGGGCAGACTTTGCCCAAAGGCAATCCAAGAATCCCGCCAAAATTTATCACAGCGACTCATGTTTTTTTATGAATTTGGCCAATTTTTAGCATTTTCTAGTTTTTTATACTGCCTAATGGTTGGCTTAGTTTGCACCATAATTCTATGCTGGAATTTTGCTGCAGTGTGTTGCATTTTAAGCCAATCCCTTCTTGTGAAGCCGCATCCTTTTATAGCTAAGCCATGGTTGTTGTGTGGGAAGCAAAATAAGTCTCAACACATGATAGATCTGTCTAAAAGGGGTTTGCCAAACCGTGCCAAATTTTCAGGACTTCTAATGACTAGGGTTCCCATATTATGGTTATCCTCCCTCTACTTGCCATTGAGGTGCAAGGATGAGATGAGCAAGTGATCATCAAGAGTGATTTAAGATGAAAGAGTTAAAAATATACACATCCATTTAAGGACTAAAAATGAGAAGGCTTTGTGGGTTCTTTTTTTTCAACTGTCTAATTAGGTGTAAAGCAGATATTTGTAGTATAAACTCAGATCAAAGCAGTCTGACCAGCCCTATGACACATTGTGATCTGACTACTATGATATCTGACGATGGCTAGAATAAATTGGCATAATCTACACTTTGGGGGACGCCATTATAGAAAATGCATCCGGGCTGGGGATCGGCAAGCCAAAAACCCCACTCCCGACCCTCAATTTCCCAAACCTCCGACTCCGTTTTCCGACTCCTGACCCGACTCTACCCGACCCCGACCCTGACTCCCCTACACGCGATGTTAATAAAAAATTTACTGTAGAAAATGGTCCCTGCGGGTTTTTTATCCCCTTAAATTTGTCAAAAATCAAGCTATTTGGGTTTTAAACAGCACTGAAAGCATGTTTTGATTTTTTTGGACATTTGGGGCAGAGTTAAAGAAAAAGTTTTTTTTTTGTATCCAAGTCCAGTCCGCACCAAATTGGGAATTTTAAAAGAAAAACCTGGAATAAATTTTTGGGTCAAGCCTGCGTGAATCTGTCCAGACCCAAAGGTTTTCAGGAGTTTTGAAACCCAAAGGGGGGATTTGCCAAATCTAACAAAAAAAAAAATTAACACTTTGTTTTTTTGGAGCAAAATATAACAAAGAATGCTAAATACTTGCAAGTCAAATTTATTGTAAAAAGAAGGTAAGGGGACTGTTATAAAATTACAGTACCTCATGTACAAAGCTGTGGGGAAAAGGTGAATAGGGAGCCTAAAAAGTCACAAGTTCAAACCATTTTTACCATTTTGTTCTCAGTGTTAAAAAATAATTTTTGGGCATGACTTTGGGAAAAAAAAAAATAAATATGCAAAACACTGCAGGAATTTTTGTGAAGTCTTTTGTTCTGTTCTGGAAAAAATATTTTTCCCATCAACCCCTGCATACATGACCTACTCGATTCATTATTTTCCCCGGCTGAGAAAGGCCCCTTCCCCTAACTTGGGTTGGGTGCAAAAAGATAACCACGGGGTAACATCTGTAAAAATGTTGGGGTAAAAAGGGAATTCCCCAGCCACAGACAGTTTTGATGAAGGTTTTAAAACCCTTCTATTCTTTGAAAACAGGTTGAAAAATTTTTCTGAAACCGTTTGCCCCTGGGAGCAGATCTTTTCCCCTGTGGCAGCGCTTTTTCCTGCTCCTGTCATCAAATTTAAAATCCTATGTATAAGGCTGAAAATATGGAGATAGCACGGCTGGACCCAAATTCCTTTTTCCTTTTTATGCTCGAACTAACTGGACCAATTTTATAAAATTTTTTTGGGAGTCGGATCGGTCCCTTTTATGACCTTTTCCGACTCCTGCAAAATAGCCCCCCCCACCCCCCACGATCCATCACGCCCTATTTATCAATGTTTTGGTGAACAAACCCTTTCAGGCCTCATGCCCTGGCCAAAATTTTTTTTTATTTATTTATAAGCCTACTATTCCCCAAGGAGTTGCCTGGCCCCATTGGGGCCCCAACAAATTCCAGATTAAATTATCAACACACTTCCCCAACCTTACTGAGAAAACCCGGAGATTTGCTTCCCCTGGAACACCCCGATCAGCCCCCAAAAACTTTACCCCAAGCCCCGGCCCTTTGCCCC
>JAODAL010011653.1:0-98904 GCA_025379985.1 Phyllomedusa bahiana | reverse complement strand
AAACCCCCTTTGGGTCTTCCCCCCTCGCCCACGATAAAGACTTTGCAAGCAAATTTGGGAAAAGCCAGGTTGGATCCGCAAGGCCCCGTGTCATCATCATCATAAAAACCCCAGGGGGGATTTTGGGCCCGTCCTGACTTTCTGCATCCAGAACTGCGGGCTACAAGCGGGGGGCACTGAAAAGGGCGTTGCCGACCGCCCGGGTTTTTTTTGGCCGATTGCCCGGTTTCCCTTTCACCTCCCTTATGGCATCAGTAAGTGGGCGAGGCAGAGAAAATCACCTTTTTTTCCCCTCTTGATTTTTTAAAAACATGCCTTCTGCCCCCAACCCGAAATTTTGTCATCAAAGAGGTTTTCCCAAGAAAATGGATTATCCACAGTGGGGGGGTAAAAACCCGAGTTGACATTTGGGCTGTTTCCCATGGGGGCGGATGCTGATGTTTGGCTGATGACGACATTTGGGGCCCGTGATTTGCGGGGGGGACGAGGGGGGTAAGACTCCCTAGATGCGGGTTTTGTTTTAACCACAAAAGGACAGTTTGGGCGACGCTGTTCATTACTTTAATTTCCCCGGGGGGCCCGACCCAGCGATGACGGGCCTGACGGCCCCCTTGCAATAAACATCCGCGGGGCATGCGTTTTGGGTCCCCACCCCGGGAAGGGAGAAAACCCTTTTCCCCTCGTATTTTTAACCTCCATGTCAAACCCCCCTCTTTGCTCGTTTAAACCACCTGAAATTTCCCCTCCATTTTTCAAAAATTTTAAAAATTTGGGAAAAGGTATGGAAAAATTTTTTAAAAAGTCTCTTATTAAAAGAGGGGCAAATCACGCTATTCTCAAATCCCTCAAATTTCAAAACAAAATTGCGGGATTCAAATTTAACTGCAAGGTGTCTATCAAAAAATTTCTGGACGGGGGAAAAAGCCCCAAAAAACCCCGTATTTTTTGGTTTTGGTATAAAAAAAACCGGTTTTTTTTTTGCACCTTTAAATTCCCCCTGTGGTGAATATAAATTGCTTTTTTAAAATTTTTTACGTAGATCGGGCGTCAATAAAACCAGTGCTGATTTGCGCAAAAGTCAAAAAACACTTAAGGTTATGTTTTGATAAAAATAAAAGGGGTTTTTTTTTGCCCCTTTTCCCAATTTTTCACCTTTTGGTAATTTAAAATTTGCTGCTTTAAAAAGATTTACGTAATGCGGGCGGTCAAAAAACCATGCGGGGTGCGCAAAAGTAAAAAAACCCACGTAACGGTTATTTTTTTGACTAAAAAGGGTTTAATTTTTTCCCACCTTTCATTTACCTGGGGGTTGAATATAAAATTTGGCGGGTTTTTAAGTTTTTCTTAGATGCTCCCGTCAATAAAACAGTGCTGGGTGCGAAAAATTTAAAAAAAAAACGTAACTTTTAAAATTTTTTTGTAAAATAAACGGTTTTTTTTTGCCCCTTTTAAAATTCCCTTTGGGGGAAATATAGAATTTTCTTTTTTAAAAAGTTTTACGTAAAAAGCGGGGTCAATAACAGTGCGGGTGCGCAAAAGTCCCCAAAAAACACTTTCTGTTATTTTTTTGTTTATAAAAAACGGGTTTTTTTTGCACCTTTCAATTCACCTTGGTGAAAAAGAATTGCTGTTTTTAAGATTTACGTAGTGCTGGTCAATAAAACAGTGGGGGTGCGCAAAAGTCAAAAAACGTAATGTTTGTTTTGATTAATAAACGGTATTTTTTGCACCTTTAAATTTCCCCTGTGGTAATAAGAATTGCTTTTTTAAAATTTTACGTAGATGCTGCGTCAAGAAAGTGTGGGTGCGAAAAAGTCAAAAAAAACACGTAACTGTTTGTTTTGATAAATAAAACGGTTTTTTTTTTGCATTTTTCAATTCCCCCTGGGGTGAATATGTTGCGTTTTAAGATTTCGAGATGCTGCGTCAAGAACGTGCGGGTGCGAAAAGTCAAAAAAAAACGTAACTGTGATGTTTTCGTACGATACACGGTATTTGGAAAACAAACAACCTGTGCTGACTAAAAGTTTGTGGTTGTAAATTAAGTCAAGGTGGATTATCAACAGTCCGGTGTAATGGGTAAAATTGAACACCTACTGAAATGTTTACGAAAATAAAAGTGGAGTTTTTGCAGCTAACAAAAGACCTGCAGTTACTGAAATGATGTTTATCCAAATTTAAATTCGGCTGCCCCAAAATTCCGGGAAAAATTTTAAAACAAATGTTAATAATAAAAATATTCCCCTCTGTCACACTAATCTTGGTGAACTTTATCCAGTGTTCTTTATAGATAGAGCTTGTCTGAGTTCGCCCGCGGCCCCCCCCTCCCACTCCCACCGCCGTGAATTTACAGTGGTAGTTTCTGCTTTAAAATTCTCTAGCTAACTACATAAAATGTTCAAATCTCTAATCTAACTAAATTGGAAGGATCACAGCTAATAGTAGAGGTTTCTCTGTGCAGAAATAGACTAATTTCGATTAGCTGTTTGGCCACAGGCAGAGCGACTGTCCTATCCCTAATGAGACGCTGAGAGACACTGAGGCTGAAACAGGAAACGCTGTTCTATGTAAAACAGGTCATGTGATTTTTCCAAGCCAATCGCAACCATACACATCCCAGTCATGACGTCGCCCCACACATCTCACCTGCTCTATTCTGTAATCTCATTTGCTGGCCGCCAAAATTACAGGAAGCGCCGAAAAAGGCGCGATCTTAATAGATGATGCACAGATTTTAACCTTAATTATCGCTGATCTGGAAATTTCGATCACCATGAAAACCTTGCCGCTTTCAACTTTGTCGATAAAAATCGCTCAACACTATTAACCACCAGTATTTCCAAGTGAAGCTCAATTGGTCCGCACTCATACGGAGGGGCAAGCGCTACCCAGGACAGGGACAGTATATGTCCAGTGAAACTAAAATGGTGGTTCAAAGACTCCTTCTTCCGGCACTTTTTAAAGCTGGGGTCATGCAAAGGGTTTTGGGGGTCATGCTTGTGGGCCAGGACAGGTATAGTCAATGTCCAGTGAAACTAAAATGGTGGTTGAAAAACTCCTTTTTCCAGCACTTTTTAATGTGGGGGTCATGCAGGTTTGGGGCTAATGCTGTGGCCTAGGACAGGGATAGTCTATGTCCAGTGAAACTAAAATGGTGGTTGAAAGACTCCTTTTTCCTGCACTTTTTAAATCTGGGGGGTCATGCAGGTTTGGGGCGCATGCTGCGTTCCAGGACAGGGATATTCAATGTCCAGTTCAAGTAAAATGATGGTTCAAATCATACTGCCTTCTGGCACTTTTTAATTTGTGGCTGGGTCATGCAGGTTTAAGTGTCATGCTGTGGTGCAAGACAGGGATAGTGAATGGTCTGTGATTTTTTTTCTGTGGCTTTTATAATCTAAGTGTGTTGCCTAAGATGTAGCACGTATCCATTAGACTGTTGTGGTGGTTAATAACAGCTTAACCAGCACTGTTTGGGTGTAAGAATGGAGGTGTTGTTGCTCTCCCATAGACTTTAATGGTCATCGATCATAATCTATCATCGACCATCGAATATCTTGTCGATGATGGTTGGCTATCGACCATCGACCGATGTCGATGGCCAACATAATCGCTCAACACTAGTTAAATTTGATCCAAAATTCAGTGGTTTGATTAGGGTCATCCTGAAATGAATATTGATGGGAAATGTAGAAAAGTCAATCCTAACACTCATTTGAGAATGGAGTTGAAGTGAAGTGTAAGATTAGGCTATGACATTTGCAGTCCCATGGCACCTTTAGTCCTGTGACAATTCTGGTTCTGTATTACTTCCAGTCTTATGTCACTTCTTGTTATAGGTCAACTTCTTGCCCTCACACGTCACAGCTGACATATGCACGTAGACAAGATAGAAGATATGCAGTTAGGGTAGGGTTTGAGAAATGCTGGATTTGGGAAAGGATTATAGTTGGGTTAGGATTAGGATTGGAGATAAGGAAGGGTTAAGTTTAGGGCTGGGGTAGGTTTAGGCTTGGAGTTAGGAAAGAGTTTGGTTGGCACATCATATAAATCCCCTTTAGAAACATTGATCACAATGGGAAAGTGAGCAAAATCATTGAAGAGTTTTGCAGAATTAGATTTTGTAACCATGTTAATAATTAGAATTAATGTATATATGGACATTTGCCAGCCTTCTTCTAGCCACTAATTTGTTACAAAGACTGTGATTACAATCTTTGGCATGGTCTACTAGGCTTCTGTACATGGCAGACCCAGAAGCCACCCTTTAACCTCTGGCTGCTATGGCAATCATTGGCACCCAGCAATCACATTACATGGCTACTAATGGTTGACAGAGGGACCCTCTCCCTCTTTCAAACACATAGATGCTGCAGACGCTTTTAACCATTCCATCTAGGATTTGGAATGACCAGGATCATAACTAGCTTTGATTACTGCTGTTGCATCATGAGCCTGGTGTAGCCAGCTCCCACTGAAAATACTGCAATCGCAGCATGAGCACCATAAACGTAAAAGAGAAGAAAAGAGGAGTGAAAGCAGCTACTCTTTTTCCATGCACAGAAGGTTGGAATTCTAACAGAAATATCCTGCAAGCCAAAGCACATGCTGAATACATACTACTATAGACTTACTTTTGATACTGAGCATGCATATACCAGGAACAAGGATGCAGGAAAACAGGCACTAGAAAATGCCTAGCCCCCTCTGCAAGGACCTGACCTCATTCTAAAGGCACCAAAGCAGCTAGAAGTGACCTCTCACCTCTTATAGTCCAGCCCAATCTCAACTCCCATTGGCTGCCCAGAGACTAGAAAGCATAAATACAATTTTTTCCCCAATGGGTTTTAATGGGATTCAGGTTTTGGAACCTTCTCAGTCCCAAATATTTTGACAAGTTTAGGTTTGAAACCAAACAGAGACCTAGCAGAGCATGTCACCGAATATTTTTTTTTCTTTCTTTCTTTTATTTAAAATGTATAGTTCAGATTTATTCCATAAATATGGTATGAAAAGATCCTTGATTGTTTGTTTTGTTCTCTTGTTCTGGACTTGATATGAATACATTTTCTTCATGATGTTGGATTACAACATCATTTAATTCACATTTGGGGAACATTTACAAATAGAGAGAGTGCATATATGTAAGGTAGATACTCTTAGCTACTAAGGTGTTACACAGATTGTAATACAGAATTTTAGCTGACTGCATTGAACAGTAATTCCTGGAGAACCATAATGAAATTATTGTACTTAGAGATGGAAGCACAAAAACAACATAGGGACACATGTATGAAAATGGTCTAGGTCTAAAACTCACTGTGTTGCCCATAGCAACCAATCAGAGCGCCCCTCTAATTTTTCCTGAGCACTATAGGAAATGAGAGGGGCGCTCTGAATGGTTGCTATGGTCAACACAGTGAGTTTTAGACCTAAACCGCTTTCATACATGTGGCCCAGTGAGTTTTAGACCTGGACAGTTTTCATACATGTGGCCCATAATGTTTATTTTGCAGATAAATTGCCAGTTAAATCTGTCCTTACCATGGTTTCCAATCTGATTTTTTTTCTAGACAATGTATCCAAAAATCTATAACAACCAAGATTTTTTATGGACAGATTAGAAAACTATAATGAATAATAAAGATTATAAGTAGTTCATGTCTATAGCTTCAGATATGAACACACTACCAGAATATTCTATGAGTTATAAAGTTATAATATTTATTAAAGTCAAAATGACTTTCAAAAATAATTCCTCAATCGAACACATTAATTCCAAAATATTTATATACATAGAAAATTCAAGAAATGTGATGTTTTGGTCGCATAGCTTTAGATCTTTCTTAAACATTATTGCAACAGGAGTAAAAAGTGACATTAATCCAAAATGGCCAGTGCTGTGCTAGAAGAGCTCTTTTCTACAATGATATTGGATGTTTCTTTTCCTAGTGCCATTTACAGTCTTCTTCTACTCCTGATATTCCTGCTGCAGGGCTGCACCATCCATGAGAGGAGTAAAGCTGCTCACCTATGGCACGTACCTGTATGCATGTCTATATTTGGAGATTATAGTACATACTAATATTGTCACAAATTGTAAAAAAATGAAAATCACAATTTATAATGATCCTTGGTCAGATGTACAAATACAGTCCATACTCATGTATGCTGGGTATATTTCTCTGTATCTTCTCATAGTCTGTATATATGGATACTGTATAGTAACACTTCTCTACTCCTGTATACTGTGTACACATATCTGTATCTTCTCTTATTCTGTACATATGGACATTATATAGTAACAATTCTCTACTCATGTATGCTGGGTATAATTCTTTGTATTTGACCTTTTTCTGTATATACAGATATTGTACATTTTTACTTCACTAGCTCTGTATGCTGGGTATATTTCTTTGCATCTTATATATGGACACTGTATAGTAACATAGTAACACTTCTCTATTCCTGTAAGCTAAGTATATATTATCTGTATCTTCTCTTTTTCTGTATATAGAGACACTGCACAGTACCACTTTTCTTGTCCTTAATGCTGGGGTTATTTCTCTGTATCTTCTCTTATTCTGCATATATGGACACTGTATTGTAACAGATAAAAAAAGAGAATTATTAAGCTCACCCGGAATGTGGGACACACGGAGATGGTAGGACTCCAGCAGAAGTTAATAGAATAAAGATGAATTTGTACTTCAGCGTCCTCAAAACGAAAACTCCTTTATTGTACATATAAAAGCATGACAACCAGGAAAACAGACAAATGGAATAAGTACAGCAGATGGCTGATGCATTTCATGTGCCACGCACCCTTCATCATAGCCTAATTCTCTGCTAAGACAGACAGGTGAAAAAAGGTATCCGGAAACCAATCACTGGTTATGCTGACAGTCACATGATAGAAATAACATCATGTGAAAAATTTTAACTATTTACGTACCAGAATCAGAGTAATGTTAAGTAAAGAGAGCATTATTCATAGCTAGTTTAATAATATAACACTAAATCTGAGCGTTTATTGAAACCAAATGGAACATATGTTTTTAAGACAAACATCCGTAAATTACGCAGATGATCCCTTCCACGGACAGGTGCTACTACTCTCTCTATGCCTTGGATAGTAAGTGACGATGTATCACGAGAGCAGGCACTGACACAGTGGGAAAGAATTGCATTGTGTGTCAGATAAATCCTCATTTCGAGTGGACAAGAGGTACTGCCAACATATTGAAGGTGACATGTGAAGAGGTACACAACATAGCAGGTATTACAGTTAATATAACTGCCTATATTGTAAGTAACGTTAGTTACCACTGAGCACAAGTGATGTGATACATTAATAAATCTGCAACAAATTCATCTAGTGCTGCCATATTTGAAACAGCCTGTGTTTTTAAGCCATTTAGGTTTGCTGATATTAACAGAAGGTAGTAAAGAAAGGGATAAAATATTCCCCAATGTGGGAGCCTTTTTTGAAATGCATTTACATCCATGCAAATACTGGTAAATATTTATAAAAAAATATAGGAAATCTCTTTAAACTCAGAGGAAAAGGTACTAGAAAAAACAATTGGTTGTTGTGTAAGAATAAGTTTTGAGTTTTTATAGGTTATTCCTAGAGACTCTGGAAACTTTTTTAGTGGCAACATTAAGCATCCGATCTAAAAAACCACATTGTTTAAGATGTTGTATGAGCTTTTTAGATTCCTTACAGAAAGTAAATTTGTCAGAACAATTTCTTTTCAATCTGATCTGCTCACCATAAGGAATTGATTTTTCAGATTGGATGCTTAATGCTGCCACTAAAAGAGTTTCCAATGTCTCTTGGAATAACCTACTAAAACCCAAAACTTATTCTCTCACACAACAACCACTTGTTTTTTCTACTACCTTTTCCACTGAGTTTAAAGAAATTTCCAATATTTTTTATAAATATTTACGTCTCATTTGAGTCTCCTCCCATTGTGTCAGTGCCCACTTACTATCCAAGGCATAGAGAGAGTAGTAGCACCTGTCCATGGAGGGGATCATCTGCGACAGTTACGGAGCCGTGAGGCTTTTTGGATATTCGTCTTAAAAACATGTTCCATTTGGTTTAAATAAATGCTCAGATTTAGTATTATTAAACTAGCTATGAATATTACTTTCTACTTAACATCACTCTGATTCTGGTACGTACATGGTTAAACTTTTTCATACAATGTTTTTACAGAGTTAATCCTATTTTCTATCATGTGACTGTCTACAGAACTAGTGATTGGTTTCCGGATACCTATTTTAACCTGTCTGTCTTAGCAGAGAATTAGGCTATGATGAAGGGTGCATAACACTTGAAATGCATCAGCCATCTGCTGTGCTTGTTCCATGTGTCTGTTTTCCTGATTGTCATGCTTTTATATGTACAATAAAGGAGCTTTCGTTGTGTTGACGCTGGAGTGCAAATTTATCTTTCTTCTATTACTGTATGGTAACACTTCTCTACTCCTGCATATTGGGTATAATTATTTATATTTGATTATGCATATAGGGACACTGAAAAGTACCATTTCTCTTGTCATGTAAGCAGGGTGTACACTAAGGATGTGTACCCACGGCAAAGACCAAATACCAGTCAGATTTCCTGACTGGTCTTTTTTTGTCACACAGGGGGATAGCTTTTGTCCGCAATTTGTGGATTCAAGCCGTCCCTCTTCACAGCCACATGTTCATCTTCTGCCTAAAACCAGGCGGAAGAATGAGCATATTCTAAGTTTTTAGGAATGCTGGCGGTGTAAAAAACTCTCCGGTGAAAAGTCCATGTAGTTGGGACTGCTACACAGACTTTCTATTGAAGTCTATAGGGGAGCGTTGCTTGTCAGTTTTCAGTTGTCAGTTTGTAAAACCACAAACTGTCTGAAAAACCGACCAATAACCTGTGCCGTGGGGACAAGCCCTAATTCTCTGTATCTGCTCTTTTTCTGTGTACATGGAAACTGCACAGTAATACTTCTCTAGTTCTATATGATTGGTATAATTCTCTGTATGTGGGTTTAAATTTTCAGTAATGACTCATTTACTTTCAACTAACCAGTTCACTAACAATAGCCACAAATGATATATTACATGCAAACTTCTGTGGCTCAGGCAGCGGAAGGCAGTGTACCCCTGCTCTGCAGAAATCATGTGTTAAAAAGGATGAAAGTTTAGGACCAAAACCTCACGTCGCTGCCTAAAAACATATTCAAGCATCAGTGTTAAACTACTGTATTCTCTTTTATGACATCATGGGGCTAGAACTTTACTAAAAGAACCAACAAATTGCAGAGTGCCACAGATCTTGATTTAAGATAACAACAATAAATTTCTCAAGTACCACAAACCTCAAATAAATTATTTGTGCATCATTGGTAACCTTCCTCAGTACATTATCTGGTGGGGATGATAAAGGTACTGGAGGAGTTATAGATGCCATAGATCACTGTATATTGTGTCTCTTGGATTGGTTATCCTTCCATGAGCGCTCAGAATCTACCAAGCATAGTGATAGGAGTGCAACATCCTTTCTACTTTAATCAAATAAATTACAGACATCAGATTTTTTAATAATCACTGGAAAAATCTTTTATTTTTACTGATTGTCCAAGTGGGAGGAATATCAAACTACATAAAATGTAATTATTTAAATTTAATAAAATTTTTTATTATATAAAATGAATATAAAAATAAATAATATCCCAAAAATATAAAAATATCTCCTATAAAATGTATTTAAATTGAATAGAATCTAAAACTAATTTTATATTAAGTAACCTATTGATGTTGTTGTTCAGATTTTACAATTTAAAATTTTTACTACATTAAATTTGAAACGTATTTTTGCTGCTCTCACCTTTTATTCCACATACAGCAAGAGCCAGCACACCATAGGTCTTGCTGGGACCTGTGGTTCACCAAGTAAGATCACTACCATAGTTTCTATTCACTGACATGCTATTCTAATGACTTCTTTTATTTCCAGCCTATCTATAGCCTTTATACATGTTAGGTGCATTACTAATGCGTCTAAGTTTCATAAAGTGCCTAATATATTGGCGAGGCGTGTCGAACTTTAGACTCTATTTATAATCGCACACAAACCACTTTCATACATTCAGGTGCATTAAATTCTGAAAACGAGACTCGACAATTCATTTAGAAGCGCCTTCCTTCATAAATGTCTCCCATAGTTATTTCAACCAAGCCAGAATCTCCCCCTAAGGGCTTGTTCACACGGCGTTTTAACTCCGTGTTACATCCCCTTTTTAAGTCCATCTCTGGGACTGACAGGACGGACCCAGAGACGGATCTAAACAATTAGCAGTGACATTATCACTGCGGGCAATGAGGAACACGCAGCGTCATTCAAATGAGAGATTGCTGCTACGTGTTTCCCTCCTGTCTGTCGTCTCTGTCTTTGAAAGAATTGCATGTCATTTCTTTCAAAGGCGGAGCCGACAGGCAGGAGGGAAACACGCAGCGGAGATCTCTCATGTGAACGCCGCTGCGTGTTCCTCATTGCCCGCAATGATAATCTCACTGCTAATTGTTTAGATCCGTCTCTGGGTCTGTCCTGTCAGTCCCAGAGACGGATCTAAAAATTATATGTAACACGGAGTTAAAACGCCGTGTGAACAAGCCCTAAATGAAGATTCACCCACCATCAGACAGCTATCTTGAAGTTTATGAAATAAAAATTAAAGTTCAGTCTGCAAATTCATGGATGGAAAAATAAAAAAAGTTATAGGTCTCAGAATATAACAATGAAAAAACATTTTTATTTTATTTTTAAAAAAAATAAAACATAACAAAAGCTTTATAAATTTGGTAGCACTGGAAACCAAACTGGTAGCAAACCTACAGAATAAAGTTATAATGTAATTTATTTTGCACTGTGAACTCTGTATAAGTGAAACCCACTCCACAAATAATTTATAATAATGTATGGGGAAAAAAGAGTAGGTGAGGGTAGAAGCTGTTCATGTTGCTATGCAGCAGCGGGATTATTGTATGCTATTGGCTCTTCAGAAGCAGTGTTTTTTGGTTTGCTTGAAAAGTTGTTAAAGGTAGAGGAGAGTATGATTCGTAAAGTTCCTAAGTATGGGCCATGTAAAGAGGAAATTCCTCAGATAAGAGAAACTCAAATATCATTGAAATGTTTTGAAATTAATTTGTTGGGCAATGAGTGACCAGTGAAGGATTAGAAACACATTTTTTCAGACTTCACAATTATTTTTTTTTTTACAAATTTCTCCTTTTCCGGAGTTATTATAAGTAGAATTGCTATTATTCCACATGGATTGCAAAACTAATGGCAGTATGTTGTAAAAATGGGATAAAATTCAAATTGTGTTTTACAAAAATTTAGAAATATAAAATTCTATATATGACCTTCATCATTAAAACCCAAGTAAATGGTTTATAGGCAAGTTTCTGGGTAACATAGCATTTTTTTCTACATAGATAACAGAACATTTAAAAATAGAATGAAACACATACCTTTCTTATAGTTATGACACCATCCTGTGTCGCCTTCTCTGTTATTATATCAAACATATTCATTTCATCTCCATCCATTATTCTGTATCTACCTTCTGCATTTCTGCCAATATCAGCATCTACAGCTTTTATATGACCAACAGCAGTTCCAGTAGGAGAGGATTCTGAAACACTGAGATGGTATGTATCTGAAATTGAAAGACACAAAGGGCATTGCCAATACAATGTAATTTATCAGTAAAGCATAGTGCTAAATCTTTTTAACATATTTTAGGGCATACTTGAGTCACTAATGGAAGCAGTAATGAAGTCTTACTTACAGAAATGTCAAAAATATATGAATTTTCTGCATTTTAAAAAAGTAATTCAGTGTTAGATGCCATCTAGTTCATGAAATTCATAATAAAAATATGTTAGGACAGAGTATAGCACTAAAATATGATACAAACACATCCATTATTACTGTTCTTATACAAATGTGAATTTGAATATAGTCTTCAAATAAAATAACTTCTAAAATGAAATGTTATCTTGTATAAGGTCGCAATCAAGGTTTGTTTTCATGCTAATTCGGAAAGCAGAGATGTACAGGGTGAGTCAAAATTCCAAGGACACCCGTTTATTTAAGAAACTAAAGGGAAAAGGACATATCTGAATATGCAGCAAGTAAAGGGTGAGGGAGCCTATCTTTTAGGCTATGTCTGGATCATGGCCACCATCTTGAAAGCTGCCATGTTGGCTCAAGGGCACGTTTTTTCCAATGGAAAGGTGGTCATGTAGCATATCAAAGAATACCAGAAATCAATTGCCACAAACAGATTTGCAACACATCTTGTGGTTCAAAGGTTATGACAGAAAACGGTGATAGAAAAATTAGCTTAATCCATAAAACATTCTTTTATTATGCAAAAGCATACAAAATCCACTATATATATATGGCATCTTCAAATGAGGAACAGAGAGGTTTACTCTATCTAGCCATTGTCTTCAGCAAGATTTGTTGTGGTAGAATTGGAGTTGTTTTGCATTCCACCAAAAAAACAAACAAACCACAAAGCACATAAAGCTAATGTAACAAAAACAAACAAACAAAAAAAATCATACTTTTTAAGACCTAAACTATATGGGTCTTTAAAGGATTAAGCTGGATGCCTATGTATAGAAAAGAATAGGAGTCTTGTCTTTTCTTTACAGGGGATATAAAGTATAACTTAAAGAGAACCTGTCACATATGTTATGCCCCCCTTACTGAGGGCAGAACAAGCTAGTGTCAGACCTGCTGTTTCCAGTGCTGTGTCCCTTATTCTGTAAGATTCTGCAGTTTTTGTGTATTTAATGCTCAAAATTGCAGTTTTCAGCCAGAAGAGTAATTCGAAGAGTAATTCAAAGAGTCAGGTTTTTTTTCAAATCATCAGAGGTTAGCCCCGCCCACCTCAACTGATAAACCTATTATTTGAATAGGTAGAAACATGTGAATAACTGTCAGTGGGCGGGACTAGCCTTTGGTGGGCGGAGCTAACACCTACTCATTTGAGGGGTAAATGCTCTAAAACTACAGCATCTTACAGAATAAGGGACACAGTGCTGGAAACAGCAGGTCTGACACTAGCTTGTGCTGCCCTCAACAAGGGGGGCATAACCTATATGACATATGCACATTATTTACGGCGTGTACGCGCCGTGAATAATGAGTGTCTATGGGTCGACGAGCTGCCGGCCCCCCGCCCCGCCCCCACTGCACGGCAGCCGGTGTAATTGCGGGGCAAAATCCATCCCTGCCATTATGTCGGCAATAAGCCGTGTGAACATTGCCTAAGACTGGTTAAGTCTGCTGCCATGAATCTTGACTCAATGAACCAGATTGAAACCAGTATTATGCAAGTATGAAATAGTGGAAGAAAAAGATGGATCTTGTTTCAGTGCTGCCCCCACACATATCTAAGAAGAGTTCTCAAAGTTTTTGTTCATCCAATCAAACATTCCAGACTCAGATTGAGTCCTTCGTCAGTGTAAAGAGGTTTTCTCAGCTCACACTGTAATGACGGATGGGACCTGAAAGTCTTTGCTTCAAAACAGGGAGTAGTTTGAGCTTGCAAACTACTCTCCATACTGTTCTATGGGAGCTCTGAGTACAGTTGAACTTTGAACTTCCATAAACCAGAAAGAAGACTTGTGCACAAGCATGACCTGTTCTCCCTTCTATAGCTTACACTATTGGGGACTAATTACCAAAACAAGTATGGTGTGACCCTCACTATCACACTTTGAAGTCATATTCTATTGATATGCTGTTTAATTGAGAGATGGGAACATCCCTTTAATGAAAACATAATGCACTAAGCAGAAACACACAGCTATTTAAAGAGAAAAGGATGCCATAAAGCAGGTCATACAGAAGTTCATGCAGAGCATGAAGAAAGGCTATGCATAGTATAACTGCTATTAGATAAAGTAGCGACTTTTTGAAGTTCTAGAAAGCTATCTAAGCATTGTATTAAATTAAACACCAATATTTTGCAATACGTATTTTTGGAGAACAAAAATAAAGTAAGTAGAAGATGGGCACATGATGGGAAAATTTTCAGTACTGAACATAGAATGACATGCTGGAAATGAAACTTAAAAGAGCAATAAAAACTATACATCACTGACATAAAAATGTAATGAAATGTTAAACGTATGTTAAAAAATTACAGGATAGTTTCAGAGACTTAATACAGCTCTAATAGTTGTAATGTTTAGAATGAATATATCCAAAATATTTAGCATTTCTTTAAAGGGGTTGTCTCGCTACAATGATTGGGTTTTAATTAAAAGATCTTTAAAAACAAGCAGCTTTGCAATATATGTTCATTACAAATGTCCTACTGATTTTGAGCTAGCCCTGTTCATAGGAGTGCCTCAGCTTCTCAAATTTCTATAGCAGCCGACCTGTTGATCCTTATCTTACTGGCTGTCAGGTCTGAATGACTCATCACCTTTGAAGACAGGTCGGAGCAGAGAGCCCCTCCCGCACAGAATGCTTCTGTAGTGGAGGGAGGAGGAGGGAGGACTCTGGCTTCTATGTCCATACTGCCTGGATTAACCCTGTGTGTGCCTGCTTCCTCCTGCTCTCTACACAGATTGAGCAGAGATGAGGCTGATCAATAGATGTGACAGCAGTGACCCTGTTTGTTACTATAATCATGATGTCTGTGGAGCTGTAACTATAATAATACTATACAGATTGTGAACAGTTCATGCTGTACTAGGGACACATCCTGAGTAACACTTTGCAGCTTTCCTGCCTCTGTTCTGAGAGGGTTTGTTTGTTGTTGCTGGAGATGTGGAGATATGTAAGCTGTTCTGCTATTAGCAATCATAGACCTCTCTAGGCAGGCACACACAGGGTTAACTCTAGCAGCAATCCCGGATAGCTGCCTGTGTGCTGAGAGGAGGGGGGAAGAGGGAGGGTGAAGAGGGAGGGGGGAAGAGGCAGAGAAGCTAGCACGCCCCTCAATTCAACTCCCATTCACAGACAGAGGCTGAAAGCTATTAATGAGACAACTCCTTTAAAGTTTAAATCTGCCCTAAACTGTAAGAGACCCATGGTCTGGAATATATTGTAATGAAAATGGAAAAATATATCTGAAGGTTAAACTGAAAAGGCTTTAAAAATGGAACCGGAGACAAATATACCACCTGCACCCAAGCACCATAGTGGATACCAAGGTAGCACCTTTATACTGTACATAAATAAAGGTTATACCCATAAAAAGGTTATCTATTTCACAACCCAAATATGGAGACAATATGGTACTTCTGAGACAGTACATAAATGACCTCTCCTTCATTTTCCAAGTAACCACAGCTCAAGAATTTTAAACTCTCAAATGTCCAGAGGATAATGAAATTGAATCCATGTATATTCTTATTTACCACAGCCACCTTTTTTAGCAGGTTCATGTCAATTACTATATATACATTTCTGTAGCACATATCAAAAATTGCTACAAAATATTCCCTATAGTCAACACAAAAAAAATCTGTAAAGCTGCACCCAGAAAAACACAAAAAACAAGCCGAAATCTTGTAGAAAAGATTTTGTGGATCATTTTATCTGAAAGAAATAATAGAACATGATTGTGGGAGAACAAAAACCCTTACTCAAGTGAACTGATAAAAGGAGAAATAATGATAACCCAAAGAACAACTTCATTACTATATGCTAAAGAGTTCTATTAAAATCATTTTAAGATATCTTGGACATTATATAAAAACTTATGTATTGTAAAAAAGTATCCTTATCTTTCTGATATCTTTCCAAACTTACTCACAGTAACCTTTTGTAGACCTCCACTTTAATCTAGCACCCAAACATTTAGGACAACACAATACCACTGACATAGAAGAAAATGTTAATACAACCAGTTATTGATGCCAACAATCAAGATGCATGTACTGCAATTTTAGCAAACAGGGCATCAAATATTTTTCATCAAACAATGTAGTCGAAAAATGTAATATTAAATAGGTATTCCTATCTCATAAATGAGCTTTATGTAGGGAAAGGTAACGGTATTAGCAAATACAATAATGTTTTTATTTTGCTTCACCATCATACAGATTAATTATGTATGTTCACATGTAGTAATCCCAGCATATAACGGTGCGTACTGGCCAGCGAGTACTTCTAAAGCGCTCTGTGCCAGCCCCGATTCACCCTAATTTGAAAACAACAGGTATTCATAGCTCTCAATGAGAGCTATGAAATACTGCATTTGCAGGCTGTACTTCGGGCATATCACAGCCCAATTATGCCCCAAAATACGACCTGCAAATACGACATCTGAGAATGCCCTAGGGGTATGTTCACATGGCGTAATTGCGGGGCGTTATTTTGGCACGTGATTGCGCTGAAATACACCTGAAATGTTGCCCATAATTACGGCAATTTAAAGCTCTCATAGAGAGCTGTGAATTATACCGTGAATGAGGGACGTCAATGGGGCCACCCGCCCTTCTAAAGCACCCGGCATATTGTGGAGCGTTCAATATGCACCGCAATACACCATATGAACATGCCCTAACAGTTTTCAACATATTTGAAACTTGAAAGAAACACAAAATATTTTAGAAATTTCAATTACAAACATTACTACTGTTAAGATTAAATTAAGTCTCTGAAACCTTTTCAGAATTCTTTTAAAATTGTATGATTTTTTAAAAATTTTAGTGATGCATGTTTTTTGTTGCACCTTCTTTGTAAGGATATGTTCACACGGCATAATTGCGGGGTGTAATTACACCCTGCAATTACGCCGGGACTTCGGGAGCTCGCGCCGACTCCCGCCGGGCAGGGGGGCGGGGTCGGAAACCCGCTGGCCCCATAGACATTCATTACTAGCGGTGTATTGTGCGAGCGGGGAGAGGAGGCGTAATCCATAGTTCTCTATGAGAACTGTGGATTACAGTAATAACTGGGACATATCTTGGCTCGTATTGAGCGCAGTAGGTTGCGAAATAAGGGCCAAAATAAGTCCCAATTTAAGCCGTGTAAACATAGCATTAAGGGAAACTGTCTGCTTCTTCCTGCTGCCCAAACAAATAGCATAAAATAGCTACAGGGTTCTGTACAGCATTATGTTTACTCTAAAATGCTTCAGTGTTTCAGAGAAAGCACACTTTTTTAAAATACAGCTGAGCATAGAGAGACCCACACCAGCCTATGCAGAAAAGTCCATGATGTGGCTTTTTCCTGCCCAGCTCAGTGTTACTGAGAGGTCAGTTCCCTATTTGTATATAGGGAGAGACTTATCAGTTATGCTGGGCTAGATGGAAACAAGTCACATTCCATCAAACATCTCCGCTAGGGCATGTTCATCTCTTCTCAAGTGTCTATTTTAAAGCGTGTTTCCTCTGAAATGCCATTGTGTTTCAGAGTAAAATACACTACTTTAAAAAGTAAACCTGTGGTTGTTTCATAGTTTGAGCATAATAATACAGGTTCCCTATACTTTTAATGGTTATCATGTCATATCATGTTCTACACTGAAAATATTCATATGGACCACATGTCCTCATTTTCATTTTTTTCTCCCCATTTTTTTTTGGTTTTTTTTTTAAATTTTTCTGTTTAAATATTCATATGCCAAAATTTTGGCCTTTTAATTTTAAAAGGGTATCCCTAGCATAAGGGGAGCTTTCTATGCATAGTTGCCACAGCATTAAGTAGGGCAGGGTTCTGAACATACATGCAAGGCCCAGTCGACAAACCCACACATTGCAGACATTGCAGACATTTATATTATCCTCTGGAATAATACATGTTGCTTATATCATCCACATCTCTACTAAATGATCGAAAATATATCCGTCGTGCCCTAAATCCCTTTCCTTGACTTATTTTTGTTAAGCCCTAAATATTTTCAAAAGTTTTTTTAAAAACATTTTTTAACTTTTTTTTCTTTCTCACTGTCACTTTGTACATAGTTATTTTTGTTATATATATGTACAATTTTAAAATAATATATATATAATTAATAATATAATATATATATAATATATTTTTATGTATATGTGTATATGTTGTGTATATATAAATATAATATAATATATATATATATAAAATATATAATATATAATATAAATAATATATATATAATATATATTGTATAAATTGTATATAATATATTATATATATATATGTATAAAAAGTATAATAATTTTAATATATATAAATATATAAATAATATAATAATATATAAAAAATATATATATATAATATATTTATTTTTTTATTTATTTATTTTTTTTTAAGCCACCACTATAAGTAGTGCAAGTCATGGAAGTATAATGTCTTCTTTTATATTACCCATTCATTTTGTATCAACCCCTTTTTTGGGTTAAAAAAACTGAATGAAAAACTAAAACTGAACCATTTTTTGAAATGCTGTCTTTGAACTTTGACCTAGGAATCACTTGGTCCGAGTCTGAAACACCTGATTGTCTAGTATGCCTAAACACAAAGGGCCACATGTATTATAAACTGTCTAGGTCTAAAACTCAATTTGTTGCCCATAGCAACCAATCAGAGCACCCCTCTCATTTTTCCAGAGCACTGTATGAAATGAAAGGGGCACTCTGATTGGTTGCTATGGTGAGTTAAAAGTGGTAAAAGTGAGTTTTAGACCTAGACAGTTTTCATACATGTGGCCCAAAGATATTCAGTGCTAGACGATTTATACAATAATCAAGCATCCCGTTGCTTCCTTTTCAAAAGTACCTTTTTTTCTAACCCTGAAAAACAGTACTTTTTAGCAGGATGCAATGAATGTGATTGGATCCTAACATACAGTGGGTTGCAAAAGTATTCATACCACTTGAACTGTTCTTCATTTTCAAACATTACGGCCAAAAACTTAAATGTATTTTATTGATATTTTATGTGATAGAGAAACACAAAGTAGCAAGTACTTGTAAAGTGTAAATAAGATTATACATGCTTTTCCAAATTAAGAAACTGAAAAATGTGGTGTGCATATGTATTCAGACCCCAGGATATGCCTTAATAAAATCCAGTGTGACCAACTTCCTTTAAAAATCAGTATATACGTGTGACAAAGGGGGTGTTCCCCAGAAACGTAGCAGGTGGAACGAGTTGGATGTCGATGGAGTAGACACGATCAGAGCTATGGCGTACCTAAAGCTTTGTTAGCTGAAATAATGGAAGCTGGACTGATATCTTTATCCTGAGAAGGTTACTTTCATATATATTTTTAAAATGTTGTATTTGTTAATGAATCACTGAAGTTTGATACATTAAAGTCTACAGAAAATGGACACTAAAGCATAAGAAAGTTTTTTTTTACGGCACACGTGTATACTGATTGTTGACTAAGGCTATGTTCCCACGGTGTAATTGCGGGGATGTATCTCGCCCGCAATTACGGCGTGTGCTTGGTAGCGTGGGCGGGGGGGCCGCCAGCCCACGCCTTGTTGACTAAGGCTATGTTCACACGGTGTAATTGCGGGGATGTATTTCGCCCGCAATTATGGCGTGTGCTCGGTAGCGTGGCGGGCGGGGCGGGGGGGCCCCAGCCCGCCAGCCCCGTAGACTATATACTGATTGTTGACTAAGGCTATGTTCACACGGTGTAATTGCAGGGATGTATTTCGCCCCAATTACACAGTGTGCTCGGTAGCGTGGGCGGGGGGGGCCAGCAGCCCGCTAGCCCCGTAGACATTCATTATTCACGGCGCGCATACGCCGTGAATAATTGACATGTCACTTCTCTCCCCGATCGGCGTATTGTCCGAGCAGGGAGAGGAGAAGTAATCCATAGTTCTTTATGAGAACTGTGGATTACCGTAATTATTGGGACATACACCGTGTGTTTAGCGCAGTACGGCACAAATTACGGGGCGAGATATGTCCCAATAATTGCCGTGTGAACATAGCCTAGAAAGGAAGGTGGGAGAATCCTAAGGTGATGCTGTTGCATATAGTAACTGGAGGAATATGATCATAGTGATTTAAAAGGGTAACAAAGTGGTTTTACGTTGTACAACTGCCTTTAAAAGTCACCTGATTAGTAAATAGAGTACATCTATGATTTATTATCAGTATAATAACAGTGGTTTTGAGAAAGCCTCATTGGTTTGTTAGAGTTTAGTGAACAAAAAGCATCATGAAAACCAAGCAACACATCAGACAGCTCAGAAATAAATTTGTGGCAAAGCGCATTGCAGGATTAGGTTTTAAAAAAACCCAAGTTCTGAACATCCCATTGAGCACTATTCAATCCGTCATCTGTAAATGGGAGGAGTATGGTACAACTGATAACCTACCAAGTCACGGCCATCCACCTAAGCTGACAGCCCAGGCAATGGGAGCACTAATTAAAGAAGTAGTAGAGAGGCCGAGAGTAACTCTGGAGGTGCTGCAGAGATCCACAGATCAGGTGGGAGAATATGTCCACAGAGCAACTATTAGTCATTTATTCCACAAATATGACCTTTATTGAAGTGTGGCAAGAAGAAAGAATTTTTTTTTTATTTTTTTTTTAAACAAGCCATAAAATATTACATTTTTAGTTTGAAAAAACTGCTGCATGTAGGGAACACAGCAAGCATGTGGAAAAAGGTCATCTGTTCAGATGAGATACAATTGTATGTGTGAAGCATGGTGGTGGCAGCATCATGCTGTATGGACTCTTTGCTTCAACAGAGACTGGGAAGCTGGTAATAATTGATGGGGAAATGGAGCTAAATACAGGGCAATCCTGGAGGAAAACCTGATAAAGCTACTTCAAAAGACTTGAGACAGGGACATAGCTTAACCTTCCAGCAGGACAACGACTATAAACATACAGTCAAAGCTATAATGGAATGGTTTAAATCAAAGCATATTCATGTGTTCAATTGGCCCTGTCAAAGTCCAGACCTAAATCTCACTGACAATCTGTGGCAGGACTTGAAAATTGCTGTTCACAAACCTTCATGAACCAGTCTGACTGACCTAGAACTATTTTGCAAATAAGAATGAACAAAAATTCCAAGATGTGCACAGCTAGTCGAGACATATCCAACAGACTACACCTGTCAGTGTAGCTAAAGGTAGTCCTACAAAGTATTGACAAAGGGGGACTAAATACATATGCTTGCCACACTTTTCAGTTTTTTTAATTTGGAAAAGCCTGTATTTTTATACCCTTTACCAACACTTGCTTCTTTATGTTGCTCTATCACATAAAATACCAATAAAATATGGTTAAGTTGGTGGCTGTAACATTTAAAAAGAGGAACAGTTCAAGAGGTATGAATACTTTTGCAACCCTCTGTAAATTAAAGTTCTATTCTGAGCTCGACCTTAACTCCTTAACGACCGCCCGCCAGCGGGCATTTCAGGTAATTCGTCTACAGTGACGTCTTTTGGCAGCAGAACTGAGAACAGGGCTGTACTACACAGCCCTGTTCCCAGCGCAGCTCCTGCAAGCGCCAAGGACCATTGGGTCATCACCGCAGCATAATCAAAGCGTTTCCCTGCTCTGTCGGGTGATTGGGACTCCCAGTGACCCGACAGAGCCCAGGGAATGGCTGCACAGTCAGCCCTGGGGACCTAGATTAGCCTCAGGGCTGCCCTGATCACTGCCTGTTTCAAACTGACACAGATTATAATGTATTAGCATACATGAATATGCTAATACATTTCTAAGTGTAAAAAAATTTAAAACAGTTATCCCTTCATGGGATTTAAAAAAAGCAAATAAAAAAACATTAAAAAGTGTAAAACAAAATAAAAAATAAAATAAATAATAAAATAAAAATAAATATTTGAAAAAAATAATGGTGTATACATTACACACACACATGACCATAATAAACTATATAATTAATCTAACAAATTATTAAGTGTGAAATGTGAATGGTGTAAAATAAAAACAAGAAAGTGATTAAAAAAATGAAAAAAAATTCTCCAATTATTAATAAGTGAACTTAAACTATTCCCCTTAAAAGTACTACTTGTCCTGAATAAAATGAGGCCTCAAACAACTGCGTGGTTAAAAAAGGAGGCAAAAACTAAAAAAAATGTGCTGGTCATTAAAGAGAACCTGTCACATAGATTATGCCACCCTAACTGATGGCAGAACAATCTAGTATCAGACCTACTGCTTCAGTGCTGTGTTTTTTTTTTTTCAAACTCTGCCCATCTGAGGCTAGCCCCGCCCACCTCAACTGATAAACTGATAAAACATGTGAACAACTGTCAGTGGGCGGGGCTATCCTTTGGTGGACGGGGCTAACACCTGCTCATGAATACGATTTGAGGGGTTAATACTCTAAAACTGATGCACCTTACAGAATAAGGGGCACAGCGCTGGAAACAGCAGGTCTGGCACTAGCTTGTGCTGCCCTCAGTACTGGGGGCATAACCTATGTGACAGGTTCCCTTTAGGTACTTTTCAGGCATTCAACTTAAGGGGTTAAAATGTATTGCATAAACAAGTACACCAGTTCAATTGATCTCCCATTGATTTTAGATGTATTTTTACAAGTAAGAGGCTTATAAGTATAATAAGACTTATATATAACAACAATGGTAGAATGTTCCAATATCTAGAAGAATCAAGGCTTCATTTTGGATATGTGTTTCCATATTAGCTAAAATGCACTGTTTACATGTTCTTAAATGTATAGAACTGACATTATTATTATTTCTGTCTTTCAAAGTATACCGTACACCAATGATATAGTGTAGACAGGAGAAAGCAGTCATAAAGGATGAAATACATCTATTTTCAAGCATTCTCTAGCATAAAATACATATCGGATTTTTATGCCTTTAGTTCATGCATACCTCTAGGAAGGAACTTAATGAGGTGATTTAAATCTAACCGGTGACATTTAGAACTGATTAGTAGAATTCTATTACCTACAATTTTTGGCAAGTTCAGAAAAAAATGTATAATAGGGAATACAGTATACAAAACATTGTTTTAATGGGTAGGAGTGCCATTGAAGATAAATGAAAGATTTAAAGATTAAGACATAAATTAAAAAAAATGCTTGGTCAACTTAGTTAACTGTACTTTCGAATTTCAAGCTTTTAAAGGTGTGTTTTTTTTTTTTTTTGCAACTTTCTCATTATTCTATAGTTTTTAATGTCACATACTTTTTAAGATGTCATTGCCATAAATGTCTACATTGGATAAAATTGCTCTATTGAGTCTGCATAGAATATTAACCTTAACCTGCAATACATTGAATAAGAGATTGAAATTGGTGTGGAATTTAAGCAAACAAATGTTCTTATCTATTAAAACATTTCTAGTGTTAGTAGTGTTGACATTACCGTTTCCCCAGCTACATTATATTGTATGACCATTTGTACCCGTGTGTGGTTGCTACACCATGAGAACCTGGCTACAGGGCAAAGAAGTGAGGATATTATGATTACAGCAAAGCTAAATTGCACCAAGAGCAGGCAAGTCATTTATATTGAACAGACCTGAAAAAAGAGGGTGGCCACAGACATTGTAGACACTGAGTGTGACAACAGTAACATGTCAAAAGATATTATACATTAGCAAAAAGATAAAAAATAGAAAAATCCTGATTCTTGTCAATTTCCAAACCTAAAGAGTATTCTGAGCTATAAGGATTAAGCATGCTTTTTTAAATTTATTAAAATGTAGCATCCATGGGACCACCTCCATGATCATGTTTGCTCTATGGATCCTCCCCCACACTCCCTCCAGCAGCTGTGGGATGCATTGCAGTCAGCATGTCTCCAGATACCTGTGATAACAAGAAACTGAAAAAAGATCCCATAGAAAAAAGCCTCCTTATCGAACTTGTATCACTGTTTAAAAATAAAGGAAAGCTGAAACTTTACTTTCATTTGGTCTTTTAAAAAATAACACACAATAATGATAGTACCCCATTCACAAGTTATACCACTATTTTATATGAGATTATAAGACACCTACAGAAGTGGTAGGTGTAACAACAAATAAGCATTCAAATGAAAAAAAGTATTTATGAGAAAACAATTCCTATGGAAATGGTAGATATAACCATTTACCACTAATGTAAACTAGATGAAGATGAAGAACAATCTTTAATCTCAGAGTTACCGCTATATCAGTGGAATAGTTTTTTTTATTTTTTATTTATTGGCACAATAAATTGGCACTCTTTATTTTTAGGGTCAATTTTTTAATTCCCCTGTTCAACTGTTTTAATTTTATTAGCATAATTTATTGTAGGGATCAGCCTCCATAGGGTGGAGGAACCCTTTTCAGGTAGCGCCTTTGCTATTTTGGTAGGGATAGCATAGGGATTTAATTTAGGATATTATTTGGAATTCTGGAATTGTGTAACCATGCATTTAATTATGAGAATAAATCCCCTATTCCCTAAAACGATGGAGTAACCTCTGATTTTATGTACAATGGGTCACGTGAGTGCTTTAGTTGGTTATTTCATATGATTTTGCAATTTTTTGTTGTATCTACCATTTCCTTAGGATGTGTTTTCTTATGAATGGTGGCATACTTTTTTCATATGAACATGTGAATGGGAAGGGGGAGAGCTTTTCTCTGCTCATCGCAGAGAAAAGCTTCACCCCCCCCCCCCCCCCCACCTGCGGCCATGGGGAAGGCACACAAACCGGACAAATACTGGTTGGATAAACCGACCGGTATTTGTCCTCTGCCGTGTAAACGGGCCCTTAGGAGTACTGTCATCATTGTTTGTTATTTGTTTTATTTTTAAAAGACCAAATAAAAGTGGAGTTCTAGCTTTTTTTAAGCAGTGATAAAAATATATGCAATAACCTATAGGGAAATTATGTAGACCCAGTCTGTCTTCCTGCTATACTGACCTGGGTTATAATAATGTGTATATATAATGTATACTACAGTGCTAAATAAAAAAAAAAAAGTAGCATGTACTGACTTGACTGGTGATTAAACATCCTTTTTTGATTTTTGGTGGTGCTGCTATTTTTTGCTTTTGTATATTATTTTGCTGCTGTTTCACATTATCTTTCTTTTTTTAGACTTCCGGTGCATACATAGTTAATAATCATAAAAAGTTGATAGGTTTATACCATTATTGTACTATCCATTCAGCACCGTTCGTAACCCTCTCTACACTGACATTGTTAACCACACCAGGAAAATGCAATATTGCGGTAAGATTAAATTATTTGTTATTCCATGGTTTTGGATTTAATACAAGATTGCCTGAATATTTAGAAAATTTGGAAGAAGAGACAGAATAAGAGATATTTTGCTGCAGTTATACTTAGATAAAAACAGTTGATAATATCTATATACTGTAGTCACTTACTCTGAGTAAATCTTGGTGGATTGTCATTCACATCTGTCAGGGTAATGTTCACAGTGGTAGTTCCAGATAATCCTCCCATCTGACCACCCATATCTTTGGCCTGAATAACAACTTGGTAATGTTCTCTGATTTCTCGATTCATGTTTGGCAGAGCAGTTCGAATAATACCTTAATGGAAGTGAAATAGTTTGACATAAGGTAAAATGCTGCTCCAATTTGTTCAAAGACACAGATCTAGACTACTGAGAAGAAAATGTGAAAAACTAACTGGAAACAAAACTGTAAACAGATTTTTTGTCTCTAAAATGAAAATTCATACATAGATTAAGGTGGTTATTATTTTCCCTTTTGTGAGGTCTGGAAAAGGGTTGTACAAATACCATAACACCTTTAGAATGGTTGTCTCACTACAGGCATCGCCGCTCGACTAAACTCGAAACTCCCATTCATGTCTGTGGGAGAGTCTCGACCACCTTTCCATTCATAATGGAGAGGTTACAGGGCTTGTTTAGCAGATAAGTGTGGTCACCAGAGGTGGGACCCGGACTGGCATTGATGGCATGTTCTAACGATATGCCAAAAATGTCTACAGAGAGAGAGAGCCCCTTTAAGTGATGGTCTAGTGGATAATGAATGCAGTAAATATTCTTTTTTTACCTTCTTTTGCTCCATGCTGTTTGATTTATTTGTTTTATACCGTTTTATAACACTTTTAATGAACTACATATAATGTAAATTTACAGATAAAACCTCATCCTCCCACCCCCATTGGAACCAACAATTTTTACTGAACAGCTATTTGTATCAATTCTATACATCGTTTCACCATACAACAGTGTGCACCCCCCCCCCCCCCCCCCGGCCCCTCACCCGCTAACCCTCTGAACTCAGTTATTGTCAGACTGTTTGTGTGCACAGTTGTCTGGCCCCTGGTGTCCTCAACATTGACACACGCAGAAGACTAACAAAGGGACATGCAAAACTGAGTATACTACATGGATTGCATAGTTGATATATAACTACATCAATTTTGAGCCCATATATTTAATCAAGAAGGTTTGTATAGTGCACAGTTCATAATTTTACAAATGAAGCCCACATGAATCCAAGAAGACTCAACTGAATATCAAGAAAATTCATTTTTAAAGTGAATAATGTTGTATACATAACTATGATTTATATTTTATTTTAATGTGTGCACTTATATCACATTAACCCTAGCGAACAAAGCAAGTTATTTTGTTTTTTCATCACCAAATATCGAAAGTTATAGCTTTTACATTTTCTCATTAATGTAGTTGTATGAAGGCTTGTGATTTTTGAGTCAAATTGTGTTTTTATTGCCACCATTGTATGGTATAAATAATGTATTATTATTATTATTATTATTATTATTATTATTATTATTATTATTACTACTACTATTTTACATAATAATACATTTTGCATGGGAAAAGGGTCACTTGTTTAAGTAATTCTACATTTCAATGTATTTTTTGTAAATGTACAGCTGATGGGCAGTCTACTAAGCCCTGCGTCTAGAAGGACATGATAGGTATATTAAGAATAAAAAAAAAACTACTCAGCTTTATTAGGCCTCAGGCTGCTATAATGATCTATTGGGACCTTTTAATCTCATAATGGCACTCATATGGTGGCAGAGGTATTCTGCTAGTATTATCTAACCACTTTGATGCCCCAATCACTATTGTCTATGCCATGTAAAGGTTTAAATGGCTAACACTTAAGTCATCTCTGATTCTGTCCATTTCAACAGAATGTCAGATTTAACAGACGTATAGCAACTGACTCTAAATGTATGTCAGATGTTGAGAAGGAGTTAACATCATCATTCTGTAGTCCAGCTGAAGCACAATCTGAAACAATAAAACAAACTAGTAATTTGTGCCCAATAAAAATACCAAATGCACATCATTGCTGGACTGTGAAAATCATTGAGTTATTTGCTTTAACATTGTTGTGGTAAAATTGCTCTGCACTGAATTCAATTTGGTCACATTTCCCTCCAAGGTGATTTTAGACCTTTGCAGTTTCTTATTTCATCACACCTCTGTGGTATAGGCATGCTGTTCAATTTCTCATTCAAAGACAGCAAGCATGGAAAAAGAATCTAAACATCTTTAGTTGCTATTTTATAAAGGTACAACTCATCATTTTATTTGTCCTGGAGAATACATAAAACTTTACCCTAGCATGATATATATGTACTCCAAATTTTAGTGAAACACATAAAGAATTGTACAGGTTAAAGGGGGTTGCCTCACCATGCTTTTCACAGAGTCACAAGCAGCTTCAGGTTCACGCTGCCTGGTCAGGTTGGGGTCGGTTCTATAGCAGTAATTAGCATATATAGATAATCTATAACTAGCTGAGACATTACAAAGCCATAAGTGAAGGAAATTTAATATGTGTAAACAAAGCTACAAGTGCTCCGAGGAGTAAAAAAGATAGCTTATCTGTAAAGAAACTAATCTTGTTAGAGATAAAGAGTGACATGCATGAAGGGGTCAGGTCTAATTTTCTGGCGTTAAATGCGGCAAGAGTGATTAGTCCGCTTAATTTCCCGATGTGTGGCGCGTCAAATGAACCTGTTTGACACATTGTGCGCCTGGTCCGACACTTTGTAATGCGCCAAATATGTGGGGGAGTTCTGGGGGCATTTCGTACCACATTTATACTATTAGACACATTTATGAATATGCCTCGGCAAAACTAGGCATATTACGGCTGGAGCAGGCAGACCGATTGCAACGTCGTCGGCCTGAGCCTGAGTTGTAATGCAACTAGATTTGCCATTAGGGCAATAAAATGTCCCTTATGACTCAACGCATACCAGTAAAATAATAAAACGTAATTTCTGATAATTATCAAACTATATCTCCTATATTGTGTCTAATCAGGAGGGGAGAGAAGTATGATAACCAGATAAACTTCTGTTATACACAAAAATATAATACTAGGTATTTTTTCCAATCCCGATTAATACATGCTAGCAATAGATCTTAATTAACCTTAAGAGCACAACTGTTTTAGATTTTTTTTTTCTTCACCTTTTAAGTTAGCTTTTTTTATTTTTGCATCACCATAGCCATAGTAGAACTTCTTTATTGCAGGATTTATTGGATTTAGGAAATCCAATAAAGAATTGCATAATGGGATTGGGAAAATACAACGTTTTAGGGAGTTGTTGTTGGAGATTTTACTGTCTGGTATAACTGACATGTTATCTATATTCTCTCAGTCAGTGTGATTCCAGCTATAGCTAATTTATATACTTTTAGCCATGTAAAAAAATTGTATTTGCTTTGCATCACAATTTTTTTAGACCATTGTGTTTTTGTTCTGTCTATGGACCTGTATGAGGGCTCATTTTTGCATGGTTAAGTGTAATTTTTATTGGTACCTATTTGGATTGTATGTGGATTTTTAATCCCTTTTTTTAGAGATGGAATGACCATAAAAACTCAAATTTTTTTAAGGCATTCACCATATCGGACAAACTACATGAAATAGTTTTAGTTCAGATGCATATGCACAAAGCTATACCAATTATGTTGATTTTTTTTTGCCGTACTTTTATGGGCTCACAAGCAGAGTCCACACTATTGCTGTGGGGAACTAGCTGTACATTAGAGCTGGGGTCCTGTGTTAACCCTTAAATGCTTAAATGTCATTTATGTTAGCACATTCAAAGAATCTGTCAGTGGGAAGGGGCTCCAGTACATCATGAAAATGTCATTTTATCTCACAGATAAAAACCCTTATATAGCTTAATGGACAAAAAGTAATAAAGTTATGGCTATTAGAATATTGTGACATAAAAACATGGGCTCAGATATATGAAAAGTGTCTTTGTGGAAGGTATCTTAGGCAATGCTGTGCCAAAGTCAAGTTGATATTTACGTTTGAAAGTGTCTCATGGCCCTTTATAAATGTGTCTTGTTGTAAGACAAAATGCCCATGTGCAAAAAAAAGTGTCTTAGTCTCCCCACTTTGAAAATGACATGAATAACAAAACATGAACTGCAACACTTTTTGGCATGAATGATACATAAATGTGTCATATAATCCGAATTGACACAGACATGCTGCCTGAAGAGGGACACAGACAAAAGTGTTGGTCTTGTTGGACAGACAAATTCTTTTTGGTGCAGAAGCTTTCAAAATATTTTGGATATCGAGCATGCCATGCTGTTGTAGCCTACCACAGAAAACTGTCGGAGCAACTTTGATACATCAGGGCCATAATCATTTTCAAGTGGCGATTATGTTGTATGATTTATGGAGGAGCCTTTAAAATAAGAATAATGGCCTGAAAAAATGGGGGGTGCTGTAAAAAGGGACAACAGACTAAAGAACAGGTAAATTTTAGCTATGTCGCAGAGTAACATGACATCTGTGCGTAACTGAATAGGAATAAAGGTGGAATAATTATTATTAATATGATTATTCCATAAACTTAATCAATACATGGATTAACTTGTATAACAGCTGTCTGTCTAAAGCAGGGGTGTCAAACTGCGGCCCTCCAGCTGTTGGAAAACTACAACTCCCATCATGCATGTCTATAAGCTATAACAGTGGGCATGATTAGAGCTGTAGTTTCCCAACAGCTGGTCGGCCGCAGTTTGACACCCTGGTCTAGAGGATGTCATCTTCTTAATAACGTTACGTGTTAAAAAATACAACAAACATAATTGTCTCTAGGTGATATTGGTGGTCTCTCAAGTTACAATGGCCTCGGGAAACAACATTTTCAGCACTTTCAGTATCTTTCCTTGAAATCAGACTCAACATACAATGTCTCAGAAGCTGCAGATCTATGGCTCATGTAATTGACTGGAAGATGTAACCAATTATAAACATTTTTCTTTTCAAAACTATATTAGCGCAGTGCATGCAGTGATTGGTGGTCTAGTAGAGCCTCTATATTACAGTGAGTTAATACATGTCCTGTACTGCTCTATACATGTACCAGAGTGAGCGGCTCCATTGGGCACCAGGTGAGGAACCCATTTTCTTCTTTCTGGTACATTGTGAATAAAGTACATGACCAAAAGAGGTTCCTTTCCTCAATACAGTAAGTTCTGATGTGATATGTAAGGACTTGCTTTATCTGTAATAGTATCTGCTTAATATTCTTTAATATTCATTTTGCATTATACTGGGTGACATTTCAGGGTCTTTTGAGCTAATTATACATTTTCCATAGAATTATTATTTCAACATAAAATGGTTGCAGTGGGACTTATTATTATTGTTTGTTAATTGACCGTTGTATAGTAAACATTTTATAAATTCCTATTGTGTATTTTGACAATTATTTTATATTTTATGTAAAATAAAATATACCAAATTCAAAAATGTATGTGATTTATGTATGTATCTGAAATCAGGAAAAACCTTACAGACCATTTGGTTTTATATATAAGATGTAGATAAAGCTATTGTACTAACCTGTTTCTGGTTCCACTGAAAAATAGGGTTGTCCCTGAAGAATGCTGTAAATGACTCTGGCACTGTTTCCATAAGAAGGATCATCTGCATCAGCAGCAGTTACTTGAACTACAAAGGTACCTGTGGTTTTGAATACAGAAAAAAATGTTACTACTTCCAATATAATTTACATATAATTACAAACATTGAGCACAGAAGCAAAACTAATTACCAGTCTTCAATCTAATGTTAGCTATACAAAATGTGTATTATTTAAAGCAGTTATATCATAAGACAGTTCATGTAATCACAATTCAAACATGTTCTCAAAATATATATATTTGGGCCACATGTATGAAAACTGTCTAGGTATATAATTCACTTTGTTGCCCATAGCAACCATTCAGAGCGCCCTTTTCATTCTTCCAGAGAACTATATGAAATGAAAGTGGCTCTCTGGTTGGTTGCTATGGGCAACAAAGTGAATTTTAGACCTAGACAGTTTTCATACATTTGGCCCTTGGTTTTAGGACATCCTAAACCTGAATTTTTTCTCAAGTTAATTCAAAACCATAAAGAGCCAAACAAGAAATTATTCACACAACTTGTCATATTTCATTTCTGGGGAATCATTTCTACAGTTAGCTTTAAATCAGATGTAGATTCTGACTATTTACTGGCTATGTCGTTGAAAATGTATGCTTTTCTTGATATAAAGCTTTAACACTTTGCTCTGTGACAAGATAGATTATTATTATTATTATTATTATTATTATTATTATTATTATTATTATTATTATTTAAGCATCATCAAACTCATATTTTATTAATGGAACAAGAAAGGTGACCAGGATTTATATGTCCTCATGTATAAGTACTCTGTGGGCAATTACTTGCTTCTTCTAGCGTCTTGTATCTGAAATGCTACACCATATCGAAAATTATTGTGGACATGTGATTTTTTTTTCAGGAAAATATCTTTATATGTTTTATTACAGCAACACCAAAAAAAACTTCCACCATCATCTCCTTGACCAATGCAGATAAGTAATTGAACACTGAATAGCACTTTCATCTAATTAGCGACACTTCATGGTTGCTTACCTTCAGCCCACTGTAAGGGTATGTTCACATGGCGTGTTGGATCCGTTTTTTGGATCTGTTTTGGAACCAAAAAATGCATCCAAAAGTGCTGTGTAAATCGCTTCCAAAACACAAAACCCATCCAACAGCAGGAACACACCCTTTAGTTTTAAATATGGTGTCTGCTGTGTCTTTCAGATCAGAAATGACATGACAATTCTTGATCCACAAGACGCATCAGAAAGATACATGTAAACACGCATCGGCGTTTACTCGTCTGAAAGCTGATGCGTGTTTTACATTGAAAGCAATGTAAATCACACTACACATTTTTAGATGCATGTTTGGGCCGGTTTAGGGTCAGAAACATGGATCCAAACATGCATCCAAAAATGGATCCAAAATCGGATCCAACACACCATGTGAACATACCATAACTTTGCCTTCTTCTGCTGTTAGTGGTGGCTGTAATTTAGCTTTTGTTTCACAGTTTATTTAATCACAGACATCAGTTTATGTTTCCTTTCATTTGTTTTCCTTTCTTATTTGTTTGGTACTAAATTTTATACTCAGGTGACTAGGAACAACTAATATATTTCACCAGACTCCACGTTTAGTTTTGAACCTAGGTGAGTTTTATGTTTTATTCCATAACTTCGACTGACAGTGCTCTTGCTGTGGCCATGTTTGGTTTCCATTAGCTAAAGACTTTCATTTAACTGCAGACATATTTACATTTTGTCTACAGTTGATGATTTAATTATTTTTTTTTTCCTGTACTTGGCTTTACAAAAACATAAATCATTGACTCATTTTAATTTTTGGGGGGTATTTTACAGAGCCATGATGTTCAGTTATCAAATAAACATTGGGCCTCATGTATGAAAACTGTCTAAGTGAAAGACCTTCTTTATTGCCCAAAGCAAATAATCAGAGCTCCCCTTCATTTTATATAGTGTTCTGAAAAAAATTAAAGGGGAGCTCTGATTGGTTGCTGTGGGCAACAAAAGGTCTTACAAATAGACAGCTTTCATGTATGAGGTCCATTGTTCTTTGTCATATCTGTGATGTCAATATTAGTGATGAGCGATTACGTTGACTATCGTCATCGGGTCAATCGCCGATATCGGCAATTATCAATAAGATATCCGATAGTCGATAATAGATTATCGCCGATGACCATTAAAGTCTATGGGAGACTTACACCCAAACAGGGATGGAGAAGCTGGAATTAACATCCACAACAGTCAAATGGATACGGGCTACATCTTAGGCAAAACACTTAGGTTATAAAAGCCACAAAAAAAACCTCACAGACCATTCACTATCCCTGTCTTGCACCACAGCATGACCCTTAAACCTGCATCACCCACAAATTAAAAAGTGCCAGAAGGCAGTATGATTTGAACTATCATTTTACTTGAACTGGACATTGAATATCCCTGTCCTGGAATGCAGTATGAGCCCCAAACCTGCATGACTCCAGATTAAAAAGTGCCAGAAAAAGGAGTCTTTCAACCACCATTTTAGTTGAACTGGACATTAACTATAACTGTCCTGTACCGCAGTATGACCATTAAACCTGTCTGACCCACAGATTAAAAAGTGCTGGGAAAAGGAGTCTTTCAACCACCATTTTAGTTGAAATGGATATTGACTATATCTGTTCTGTACCACAGTATGACCATTAAACCTGTCTGTCCCACAGATTAAAAAGTGCAAGAAAAAGGAGTCTTTGAACCACCATTTTAGTTGAACTGGACATTGACTATACCTGTCCTGGACCGCAGTATGACCATTAAACCTGTCTGACCCCCAAATTAAAAAGTGCCGGGAAAAGGAGTCTTTGAACCACCATTTTAGTTGAACTGGACATTAACTATATCTGTCCTGTACCGCAGTATGACCATTAAACCTGTCTGACCCACAGATTAAAAAGTGCTGGGAAAAGGAGTCTTTCAACCACCATTTTAGTTGAACTGGACATTGACTATACCTGTTCTGTACCACAGTATGACCATTAAACCTGTCTGACCCACAGATTAAAAGTGCCGGAAAAAGGAGTCTTTGAACCACCATTTTAGTTGAACTGGACATTGACTATCCCTGTCCTGGGCCACAGCATGAGCCCCAAACCTGCATGACCCCCAGATTAAAAAGTGCCGGAAAAAGGAGTCTTTCAACCACCATTTTAGTTGAACTGGACATTGACTATATCTGTCCTGTACCGCAGAATGACCATTAAACCTGTCTGACCCACAGATTAAAAAGTGCTGGGAAAAGGAGTCTTTGAACCACCATTTTAGTTTCACTGGACATTGACTATATCTGTCCTGTACCGCAGAATGACCCCTGAACCTGTTTGACCCACAGATCACAAAGTGGCACTATGCTATTTTGTACAGTGACTGTCATTTAGTATATTTTTTGGTAACTGAAATTTGTTTACAGAATTTATTTAGGGAAGTTTTATTTATAGTTTTACATTATTATCATTTTGCTTTTTTTTCAAGTGTGATAACATACAACATACACCCCTCCCTGCAGTTTTTAAAGGTATTTTTTACACGTGTAGATGTGTTAATTCGTCCGCACACCCCATAAGTAATACAAATGTCCTAATCATCCCAAAAACACTTCTTAGTTGAGAAAACATTTGCCCTCCTGGCTTCTGAGACTGATTCAGCCAATCAATTCAATGGTTTAATTTTTTCCTCCAAATCCTTCTTCATTGATTAGGGACAGACTCCCCTGGAGATCAATTGATGCGACCCCATAGTGACTCCAGCCCCAGAAAATTTTAAGCCTCAAATTGTGCAATTTGTGTCCAGCCCTGGACCCCTTTTTGACACTACTTAACCTCACAGAAATCACCTTTTTCAAAATCTGATTTTTTAGAGAAATTTGAAGCTCTCCTGATTGCCCCTAACGGTGAGAGCCAGTGCTGACGTCAGTCATCTGTTAACACGGAGGTCCAGCTGCCAGACTTATAGTGGGTGCGGTGAGAGACCAGGCTAACGTCTGTCATCTGAAATGTATACGGATAATAAACGGTATTTTTGGCACCTATCAATTCACCTGTGGTGACTACAAAATTGCTGTATTCAAATTTAACTTCAAAGTAGCTCTATCAACAAAGCTTGACTGACCAAAAGTGAAAAAAACACCTGTCTGAAATGTATACGGATAATAAAAGGTATTTTTGGCACCTATCAGTACACCTGTGGTGACTACAAAGTTGCTGGATTCAAATTTAACTGCAAGGTGGCTATATCAACAAAGCTGGACTGGGCAAAATTGAAAAAGAACACCTATCTGAAATGTATACTGATAATAAAAGTGGAGTTTTGCACCTAACAAATAGACCTGCAGTTACTAGAAAAGATCTGTATCCTAATATAAGGCAATGCAATGTCTAAACAAAGTTTTGGCTGTACAATATCCAGTATCCTTTATAGAGCTTGTCTGTGTTCGCCCGCGGGGGCCCCCCCTCCCGCTCCCCCCTGTGACTTTACAGCGGTAGATGCTCCTTTAAAATTCTCTGCCTAACTACCTAAAATCTGCAAATCTCTGATCTAACTAAGTTCTAAGGATCACAGCTAAAAGTAGAGCTGTCTCTGTGAAAAAATAGAATAATTTCGCTGAGCTGTTTGCTGAGCTGTTTGGACAGAGGCAGAGCGCACGTCCTACTGCTATGAGACGCTGACACACACTGATCATGAACAGGAAGGGCTGTTCTATGTAAAATGAGGTCATGTGATTTTTCCAGCCAATCGCAACCATACACATCCCAGTCATGACGTCGCACACACATCTCACCCTGCTCTATTCTGTAAGCTGATTTGCTGGCCGCCAAAATGACAGGAAGCGCCGAAAATGGCGCAATATTAATAGATTATGCACAGATTTTAACCTAAATTATCGCGTGATCTATAAAATCCGTGCCGATTTCAACTTTGTCGATAATAATCGCTCAACACTAGTCAATATTTGTTACAAAGTAAAATATCTAGCTGGACATTCTCTTTTTTCTATTTTATCATTTTCTATTTTATCATTTTTGTTATGTGTTGTACACAAATACATATAAAATATTTCAAAACGTTCACCTTTACTGGTTTAAAACTACAGAATTTATTTAATAATGACTATTGTAAAAGTAAGAGATGAGTTAGGTCCAGTCCACATCTGAATCAGATTTTCCTTTCAGAGCCTCTATTGTAGATTCTGTCAAAAATGAAGGAAAACCTAGTGCAGCATGTTACAATATTTTTTAGTTTAAATGACTGACATAATGATGGGAACCTGATAGACTCTAATGTAGTTATTTCTAGAGATGGGCGAATTTCTCAAAAATTTTATTCGGTGACTTCGCCGAATGGCACAATAACACAGTGTGGAGGGCACGGCAGCAGCCACTGCAGCAGCATGAGGTCAGGCAGTGGCACAATGACTTTCTGGAGGTGGAAAAAAACAGGAGTAGGCCCCAGAGTGGCACAATGACAGAGAGTGGAGGTGACGGCAGGAGCAACAGCATGAGGTCAGAGAGTGGCACAATGACAGGGTGTGGAGGGCACGGCAACAGCCACAGCAGCAGCATGAGGTCAGACAGTGGCACAATGACATTCTGGCGGTGGTAAAAACTGTAGTAGGCCACAGAGTGGCACAATGACACAGAGTGGAGCTCACGGCAGCAGCAGCAGCATGAGGTCAGAGAGTGGCACAATGACAAATTCTGGAGGTGGCAAAAACAGGAGTAGGCCACAGAGTGGCACAATGACACAGTGTGGAGGTAAAAGCAGCATGAGGTCAGACAGTGGCACAATGACATTCTGGCGGTGGCAAAAACTGGAGTAGGCCACATAGTGCAAAAATGACAGAGAGTGGAGGTCACGGCAGCAGCAGCAGCATGAGGTCAGAGAGTGGCACAATGACATTCTGGAGGTGGCAAAAACAGGAGTAGGCCACAGAGTGGCACAATGACACAGTGTGGAGGTCATGGCAGAAGCAGCATGAGGTCAGACAGTGGCACAATGACATTCTGGCGGTGGCAAAAACTGGAGTAGGCCACAGAGTGGCACAATGACACAGAGTGGAGGTCACGGCAGCAGCAGCAGCATGAGGTCAGAGAGTGGCACAATGACATTCTGGAGGTGGCAAAAACAGGAATAGGCCACAGAGTGGCACAATGACACAGTGTGGAGGTCACGGCAGCAGCAGCATGAGGTCAGACAGTGGCACAATGACATTCTGGAGGTGGCAAAAACTGGAGCAGGCTACAGGGTGGTACAATGACACAGAGTGGAGGTCACGGCAGTAGCAGCAGCATGAGGTCATAGAGTGGCACAATGACAAATTCTGGAGGTGGCAAAACAGGAGTAGGCCACAGAGTGGCTCAATGACACAGTGTGGAGGGCACGGCAGCAGCAGCATGAGGTCAGACAGTGGCACAATGACTTTCTGGAGGTGGCAAACACTGGAATAGGCCACAGAGTGGCACAATGACACAGTGTGGAGGTCACTGCAGCAGCAGCAGCATGAGGTCAGACATTGGCACAATGACAAATTCTGGAGGTGGCAAAACAGGAGTAGGCCACAGAGTTGCACAATGACACCGTTTTGAGGTCATGGCAGCAGCATGACGACAGGCAGTGGCACAATGACATTCTGTAGGTGGAAAAAACAGGAGTAGGCCACAGAGTGGCACAATGACAGAAAGTGGAGGTGACGGCAGCAGGAGCAAGAGCATGAGGTCAGAGAGTGGCATAATGACACAGTGTGGATGTCACGGCACCAGCAACAGCAGCACGAGGTCATAGAGTGGCACAATGACAGAGTGTGGAGGTGGGTGGCAATACCAGTCCCTGGTAAAGATGGTTGGTGGCAGATGGAGAAACTGTCAACAGATGTGTGGCATCAGGCGGGTGGCGGCATCAGAATAGTGGCTGAGGCAGGTAGTTTGAACCCAGACTCATTTCTCACAGTTTGGGTGAGGCGTAATGGCTGATGTAGTCTGACACCTAAGGCATTGGTGTATGGAAATCCTGGCCGATCCACGCCTGATTCATCTTGACAAAGGTCAGTCGTTCCACATTTCAGTCATGGACAAGCGGGTTCTCCTTGGGGTAATGATGGCCCCCACCGCACTGAACACCCGCTCTGATGCCACACTACTGGCCGGGCAGAACAGCTTCTCCACTGCAAACTAGACAAGTTGCGGCCACACATCTAGTTTGGCTGCCCAGTATTCCAGTGGATCTTCTAACTGGGGTGGCAGAGTGCTGTCCAAGTAGGCCACCACCTGTTGGTTCAGGGACTGCTCCAGGTCCTGCTGCTGCTGGCGACTGCCCTCCTCACTAGGCGGGTGAAGGAAGCTGCTCATCAGTGACTCCAGACTTAGGTTGCTGCTGATGGAGCTGGTACTGCTCCGACCCCCCCCACCTTCCCCCAGCAGCCGCGGCAGTAGTACGTGAGTGCTGAAGAACCCCCCGGTCAGACCTGTCAGAGGAGGGACGATGCCGCACATAGGCAGCGGCCAACTGACTACGGAGGATTTCCCTATAGTATTTGAGTTTGTCCTCCCTCTCAGCAGCTGGGAAAAAGGCTCCCATTTTGGACCGGTAGCGAGGGTCCAATAGGGTGGAGAGCCAGAAGTCATCCCTCTGCCGGATGCTGACAATTCGGCTGACACTAGCTAGGCAAATCAGCATGCTGCGGGCCATCTGCACAAGTGACTCCGAGGGGCTCCCTGCCTCCATCTCCACTGTATACTGCCACGGTGCTTGCGGGTCATCTGCCTCATCTTCCTCATCTCCATCTACCTCCTCCAGCTGCTCCTGCTCCTCCTCTCTTGTCACCTGGGTAGAAAATCCACTCATTTCACCATACAATGTTTTTCTGCTCCAATGTCCTCCTCCTCCTCCTCCTCCTCCATTTCAGTCCCCACCGGACTCATGTGGCCACGAGATGTAGTCGCCACGTCTCCAGTCCCCTGCCCAGACAGATTTTTCAGCATCTGTTCCAGGACATGAAGCAGTGGAATGACGTTATTCATCCCGTAGTCCTGGCGACTGAAAAATAACGTGACCTCCTCGAATGGCCTCAACAAACGGCAGGTGTCACGCATGAGCTGCCACTGGCTGACATCAAAGTTACACAGGGGAGTACTGCTGTCTGCCTGAATCATCAAAAAATCGTTAATGGCCTTTCTCTGTTCATACAGTCGGTCCACCATGTGCAGGCTGGAATTCCAACGGGTGGAAACATTGCATAACAGAGTGTGTTGGGGGAGGCCGTTCTGCCGCTGCAACTCGAGGAGGGTGTTCCTGGCTTTGTAGGAATGAAGTGCATGCACAGTTTCCTGGCCATTTTCAAAATCTTCTGTAGATCGGTGGAAGACTTCAGGAACCTTTTCACAACCAGATTGAACACTTGCGCCATGCAGGGCGCATGGACCATCCTTCCTCGGTCCAGCGCGGACACCATATTCCTCCCATTGTCCGTCACCATGGTTCCGATTTGCAGTTGGCACAGAGAAAGCCACACATCGATTCCTTGCTGCATGACGCGGAGCAGTTCCTCCCCTGTGTGAATTTGTTCGCCAAGGCAAGCCAGGTGTAGAACTGCGTGACACCGCTGTGCCCTACACATGTGGTATGATGGAGCAGTACTTGTGGAGGCTGAGATGCTGGTGGTGGTGGAGGAGGAGGAGGCGGAAATTGGCGCAGGAGCCGCAGTTTGACAACGTGGAGGAGAAAGCGGCGTCTCCTGTCCAAGTTGTTGGTGTGCCTGGGCAGGAATCACATTCACCCAATGGGCATATACTGGCCCTGACCGTAGTTACAGCTCCAGACGTCCGCGCTGCCGTGCACCTTGGAACAAACCGTTAAGCTCAAGGACTGGCCCACCTTCTGTTCTACATATTTATGAAGTGCTGGTACTCCCTTTTTGGAAAAGAAATTACGGCTTGGAACTCTCCATCTCGGCTCGGCACAAGCCATTAGTTCTCTGAATGGTGCAGAGTCCACCATTTGGAAAGGGAGGGACTGCAGTACCAACAACTTGGACAGGATGGGGCCATGTGTAGTGAGAAGCAGGAGCGTCTGAGCGACTGGACCGGGAGATGATGGCAAAGAGAAACAGCTCCCTTCTGCAGAGGTGGTGGAGCCTTGACTGGCTGCAATGGCATGCATGCCACTGACCGCTGCTGCGGCGGCAGGATGGACCGCCACATCTGAGCCACGTTTCTCCCAGGCCACCGGATGGTGACGCTGCATGTGTTGACGCAGGGCCATGGTGCCAACGTTAGCTCCCTAGCCACGCTTCAAATTCTGCCCACAGATTCTACATATACCCATATTCGGCTCCTCTGGTGCCACACCGCCGAGTCGCTGATTTTACCGCCAACGCTCCGCACTGAGTAACTACTACCGCCGCTGCCTCGCTGAGCCCCGGTGCCACTACTTTCTTGGACCTGCGAAGCGGGTTTTCTACCCCGTGGCCGCTTGGCTCCTGACCTCACTCTGCTGCTACCCTGCTGACTCACGGCCACACAACCCACTTGCTCGGTGCGCCGCTGCCTGACGCGCAAGCTGACGCCCTCTTCTCCTGACGATGATGAAGCCCTTGCTTCACCCAGCTCCCAAGTGCGATCGGCTACATCATCATCTATTTGTGTTTCATCGTCACTGTTGTCCTCATCTCCGGTCTTGGTATGCAGAGGCTGACCCCTCACAACATGACCTCCCATGCCACTCTCCACATCTATACTTTGCCACCTACTGCAAGAAACAGGGGATATTGGCTGCCAAGTAGCTGCTGACTGCCCTCCTCAAATTGTTTATCCTCGCTATATAGTGGCGCTGAGCCCAGACCACATAGTAGATCTCTGGCTGAGGGAATCGGATGGGACAGAGGCGGGTTGAGGACAGGTGAGGGCCGCTGACCCGCTCCCGTGCAATGCCAACTAAGGGTTGTGACGTTCCCACCGACTCTTGGCTGGGGTTGTCAGATGTCATTTTGGAGGAAGTGGATGACCAAGTCAACCAATCAAGAACCATTGGGTTGCTGAACAACACACGGCCGCTAGATGACACCGGCAGTTCTGGCCTCACCGTGTGACCCCTGCTGCGATGTCTCCTTGTTGTGCTGCAACTTGGGCCTGCTCTATGAATGTTTCTGCCACTGCCACTCGCAGGTGAAGAGCCTGCCACCTCTCTGTCTGAATGCTGTTTGTTCTAAAATGTACAGACACTGTTTGATGAAGATATCTGTTTATGATAAATACACACCCTGTATTTGACTCCAAATGAACCCAGTAACAAGCTTGGGTAACCCTTGGATATAAATTGCGCTCCACAAATGGCCAGGAAAAATTTACTTGTATTTGTTGTTTATAAACACTGTATATTTTACTGAATGTAAAAGCACAAACAGGCTTAATTAACCTTCGGATATGAATTATGCTACAGGCAAAATTGCTTCTTTGGCGGTGAAAAAGAAGGTTTCTTTTAGTGACCACAACAGCAGAACAATGCTTAATTAACCCCTGGATGTAAATTGCGTAAAAGAATTGAGCAACCAAAAAACTACCAGCTTTGTAGCGTGTTACAATGGCGTGTATTTTACGGTACACAACAAGAGAAAAACTTGTAATTAACCTTCGGTTATGAATTATGCTACAGGAAAAATGTCTTTTTTGGTGGAGAAAAAGACGGTTTCTTTAAGTCACCACAACAGCAGAACAATGCTTTATTAACCCCTGGATGTAAATTGCGCAAAAGAATTGAGAAATCAAAAACTACCAGCTTTGTAGCGTGTTACAATGGCGTGTATTTTACAGTACACAGCAAGAGAAAAACTTGTAATTAACCTTCGGTTATGAATTATGCTACAGGAAAAATGTCTTTTTTGGCAATGAAAAAGATGGTTTCTTTTAGTCACCACAACAGCAGAACAATGCTTAATTAACCCCTAGATGTAAATTTCGCAAAAGAATTGAGCAACCAAAAACTACCAGCTTTGTAGCGTATTACAATGGCATGTATTTTACGGTACACAGCAAGAGAAAAACTTGTAATTAACCATCGGTTATGAATTATGCTACAGGAAAAATGTCTGTTTTGGTGGAGAAAAAGACAGTTTCTTTTAGTCACCACAACAGCAGAACAACGCTTAATTAACCCCTGGATCTAAATTGCGCAAAAGAATTGAGCAACCAAAAATGAAGTGGTATTTGGATTGTAAAAACGCTTTTTCTTTAAATGAATACAACAGGAACAGGCTTAGATAACCCTTGGATATTCAATGTGCTGTGAGCAGATAGTATTAAAATTTATATGCAGCTGCATTGGACGCACACTGGACTTCAGTTCCAATACCCCACAAAATCAGAATTAGTACGTTCAGAGAAGCAGTCTCTGAGACAAGCTGTGACACCCCCCAAAATCGCTGTATAAAAATGAGTTCTTTAGTAAAAGATATCATTAGCAGCCGTGGCAGCACCTTCCCTAATCAGTACAATGAGAGCGGTATGAGCTCCCAGCGTCGCGCCCGGACTTATATAGTGCGGTGACGTCACAGAATCCCTGCTGGTCTCTTATTGGCTTCATCTCTGCACATGTCATACAGGCTATGCCCTTCTTCCTCCCAGAGTTCTTTGCCCCATGTAACGGCATGTGCTCGCAGCCATTTTATCAATCAAAAGCACACTTCGTTCACGCGAAGTACCCCAAAGTTCGACTTTGTTCCGAACCGAAGTTTTCCTGAAATTCTAAACGAATTCCACTTCATTAGAATCAATTCGCCCATCTCTAGTTATTTCCATTTTTCAGTTTCTATGATGCATCAGAAAACTGGAAATATCAACAAAAGTTAACATAGCCTAAATTGCAAAAAAATACACCCATTGAAACAGTCAATCTATTCCTAGATTAAGATAAGTTTATTGCTGATTGTCTACTCTTGATGCATTGTTATCACCCTCAGCAGGTGAATGAGTCGGCGACATTAAGGGCGACATGTATGAAAAGGTTAACTGACCAGGCTACGATGTCCAATGTGCCTAATGAATGTGTTAGGCACATTGTTCGTAAGACTCGACACTTTCAAATGTGCTTAACATGAAGGGGTGTTCTGGGGTCATTTTGGAGATGGTATGGAGGTGTGTCGCACCACATTCATAAGATTAGACACATATATGAATGTGGTTCAGCAAAACTAGGCGCATTACTGCTCCGACAAGCAGACCTATCGCAATGTGGTCTGCCTGAGCCTGAGGATTCGATGTGAAGCTAGATTTTCTGTGGCAAAAATGTCCCTTTTTTCTCAACTTAAACCAGTTCAATAGTAAAAAGGGATTTATTATAATTACTGTTATAATAACTGTATAAAATGTAATTATTTAAATTTAATGAAAAATTTGATCATATAAAATTAATAAAAAATATATACCGTATATACTCGAGTATAAGCTGACCCGAGTATAAGCCGAGGTACCTACTTTTGCCACAAAAAACGGGAAAGCTTACTGACTCGAGTATAAGCCTAGGGCGGAAAATGCAGCGGCTACTGGTAAATATCAAAATTAAAAATGGATACCAATAAAATTACATAGGCAGTTTAATGTCCCCCATAGGCAGATATATGTCCCCCACAGGCAGGTATAGGCAGTTTGATGTCCCCCACAGGAAGGTATAGGCAGTTTAATGTCCTCCACAGTCAGTTATAGGCAGGTATATGTCCCCCATAGGCAGTTATAGGCAGGTATATGTCCCCCATAGGCAGTTATAGGCAGGTATATGTCCCCCATAGGCAGTTATAGGCAGGTATATGTCCCCCATAGGCAGTTATAGGCAGGTATATGTCCCCCATAGGCAGTTATAGGCAGGTATATGGCCCCATAGGCAGTTATAGGCAGGTTTATGTCCCTTATAGGCAGGTTTAAGTGCCCCTTAGGCAGTTATATGTTCTTATAGGTAGGTAATAGGCAGGATATAGGCAGATATATGTTCTAATAGGTAGGGTAGAGGCAGGTATAGGCTGGGTATAGGCTGGTATAGGCTGGGTATAGGCTAGGTATAGGCCGGGTATAGGCTGGATATAGGCTTGGTATAGGTAGGTATAGGTAGGGTATAGGCTAGGTATAGGCTGGGTATAGTCAGGTATAGGCAGGTAATAGGCAGGTATAGGCTGGTATAGGCTAGGTATAGTCAGGTTTAGGCTAGGTATAGTCAGGTAATAAAAAAACAAACAAACAAACACTTACCTGACTCCCTCGCCGCTCCGCCTCCTCACTGTCCAGCCTCCCACGCGCTCTCCTCCATCTTCTCGGTACAGGCGGGTGATGTCATCAGGCCACGCACGCAGCGTGATGACACACGCTGCCTGTGCCGGAAACTCCGGGTGGCCACGAGTCTGCTTGCGGCCGTCCGGAGTCCACTGCGGCGCAGGGAGCGCTCGCTCTCTGCTCCGCAGTGGTATCTCTTCACCTGCATGCGCTCCGGAGGAGTCGCATATAGGGGAAGAGATCGCCGACAGCGACGGGCCACGGCAGTGCCCGTCGCTGTCGGCTGTGCTCGGCATTCTGCTATATGCGCTCCCCGAGTGCCGACAGTGACTCGAGTATAAGCTGAGGTAGAGTTTTTCAGCTCATTTTTTAGGCTGAAAAACTCGGCTTATACGCGAGTATATACAGTAATATCCCCAAAACATAGTAATATCTCCTATAAAATTTATTTAAAATTCATAGAGTCTAAAACTAATTTTACATTAAATAAACCACTGATTATGTTGTTCAGATTTTTATATTTTAAATTTTTACTACATTAAATTTGAAATTTATTTTTTCTGCTCTCACCCTTTATTCTACATACAGCAAGAGCCAGCACAGCACAAGTATTGCTGGGACCTGTGGCCCTCCAAGCAAGATCAGTAGCATAGTTTCTATTCACTGACATGCTATTCTAATGCTTTTTCTCTTATTTTCAGCCTGTCTGTAACATCAATACATGTTTGGCACATTACTTATGCGCCTAAGTTCCGTAATGCGCCTATCACATAGGCGAGGCGCGTCGAACTTTACACACCATTTATGAACACACAAAAACCACTTTTATACATCAGGCGCATTATACACTGAAATTGAGACTCGACTATTCACTGCCTGCGTTCATATATGTCTCCCTAAGGGTGCTTTCACACAGCGCAGTTTTGGTGCAGTTTTAGCTGCACTCCACATAAACTGCCTTTATTACCACAAGCTTCTTTCACTTATCTAAACTTTTTAGAAAGTGAGTAATCAATTAGTGTGTTTGTAATCCACAAGACTTCAACCACAGTAATTGATTACTTACTCGAAACACCTTTCCGAACAATTTAGACAACTGAAAGAAGCTTGTTGGTAATAAAGGCAGTTTAATTGGAGTGCAGTTAAAACTGTACCAAAACTGCTCTGTGTGAAAGCACCCTAAGGCTAAGTTCACACGGCTTATTCACGGCGTAATTGCGGGACGGATTTTGCCGGCAATTACGCCGTGTGCTCGGCAGCGGGGGCGAGGTGGAGGGGCCGTCAGCTTGCCGGCCCCATAGACATTCATTCTCCACTGCACGTATACTGCCGTGAATAATTGACATGTCACTTATCTCCCCGCTCGCCGTACTTCGCGAGCGGGGAGAGGAGACGGAATCCATAGTTCTCTATGAGAACTGTGGATTACCGTAATGACTGGGGCGGATTTCAGCCCGTAATTCGCACAGTATGCCGCAAATTATGGGCTGAAATCCTTCTCAAAATAAGCTGTTTGAATATAGCCTAACACATCCTTCCTGTTCTAAAGGTTGCTAAAATTCACTAATTTTGAGAAACTTTTTTTTACATACAAATGTTATCATTTATATGATATTTTAGAGCCATGTTTCCTACATATAAGACAATTGAGGCAGAAAGCTAAAATAGAACTTGAATCATAAGTCTTTATTGTCTTACAAGGGAGATACAACTCTGTAATAAGAAATTTGCCAGTCAGGAAAACGCTGATGAGGCAAGTTTTCAAATTACTCATCTTTAGTCTGATCTCCAAGTTAATTTACAACAAAAGCCATTGTAGTTTATGTATTAAAAATACATTATTTCCATCACATTCGGTCAATATGACTAAATGGAAAAATTAAACAAAGCAGACTTGAAATATAGGAAATAAAAAAAATAAAATAACATACATTTCTTAATGGTATTCTTTGCTGTGATCCTGACCTTTGATCTAAGTACCAAAAACATGATTACTTCAAAGTGAGTGCCCTTTCTTTTTGATTTAACCTTTCTATTTCTTCCTCAGAGTCCAGCTGATATATTCGATATTATATAGCTCAGTATTTGCAAGTGATTCTAGTACTCTGATTCCTCCATAAAATTATTATTGCAGCCTAAGAAAATCTTAAATAAAATATTTCAAAGATCAGAGATCAAAGAGATTTTCCATTAACACTGTATCTAAGAGTTTACATTATTACAAACTTGTCACAAGTATTCTTTCTGTATGGAAACTTTTTTTGTATGTTATATCCTTTTTTATTCAGTGCCTTAAAACTCACTATTATATTAGACATTTGGGGCCACATGTATGAAAACTGTCTTGGTCTAAAACTGACTTTTTTGCCAATAGCAACCAATCAAGGCACCACTTTCATTTCAAATAGTGTTCTGGAAAAATGAGAGGGGAGCTCTTATTGGATGCTATGGGCAACAAAAAGAGTTTTAGACCTAGACAGTTTTCATACATGTGGCCATTGGTGTTCTCGAAGTCAGTTTACAGACATATTCTTCTTAGATGACCATTAAACATAGAAGCCAAACAAAGAGAATGGAACAGCCAACAGAACTTATGAAGTTGTCCAGCAGATAAAAATGATTGTTTGATTGGGCCAAGTTGATTAAAAATAAAATTTAAAAAGTTAAATTTACCTACAGGTCTACCACTGCTGCAGCTGCGTAGCTCTTTGACGATCCATTCCTCTTGACATTTGGGTTCTTGTCCTGACACAGAGGAGAGGCTTATACACCATTTACTTACAAGGGAGCATGTGCCTGTCGGAACAAGAACCTGGAAGTCAAGAGGAGTGGATTGCCAGAGAGTCCCAGAGTGGCTGTGGTGGGGAAATGGGAGGTAAGTATAACTTTTTATTTTTGTTTTTAAACCCATCCTGGACGCATTGTAGATTATTTTTTTTTTTCTGGACAACCCTTTAAACATCAACAGCAGATTAACTAATATGTTTGCACCTGGATCCTGTCATACTCTCGCATTTTCTTAATTTGTTTTAAACAAGTTTCGTGCCCAAATGGACGAGGGACTTGACTTACTGTGGGGTTAGACGTACTTTAGGGCCTTAAAATGTTACTGGTCCCAAAATATGGGTATAGAATATTGGTACAAAGTCAGCCAATCAATATAGTTATAATACAATTTAGTCAAGTCAAAAGCTACACAAAATTCAACAAACAGCATAAGCCGCTGTAAAAAAATCCCTGGACTGTCTAATATTACAATCGCATAAAATAAATGACATCTCTTCTCCACTTAGGAGGCTGAAATGTTTTCCTCTTTTCTTAACCCCATCCATCAGTAGAAGAAGTCTAGAAGGAGAGGATTTGGTTAGAGTATGTACTTTTTTCTACACAGTAAGCATGGTCATTTATTGAATTAAATGTACTAGTTTCCAAAGAGATTAAAGTTGTTGTGATAGCCGTGCCAGCATAACACCATATGATACACATAGTGGCACCAGCAATTGTCTAAATAGTAGCTTCTGCAGTACATAGATACAGTAGTACCATCAGTGGCACACATATAGTGACACCAGCCTACTATACCTCGCTGACAGTGCCCAGGGCGCCATCAGGGCAATATTGACAGTACTCCTATTAGGGACCCAGCTCAAACTTTAAACCACAGTAGCCCGCTGATCTGGTGCAAATATGAGTTGGCAATGGGAGCTTTAATTGTATAGTCCCTTGAAGTTTCTTAAAGGAATTGTCTCAGTACATTGATTCATCTTACCTCAGTCCTGTTTTCTTGGTTTCGTTTTGAATTCAGGGGCGTGTTTACTGGCTTCTACTAGGCCCGCAGTAGAAGCAAGGTCTGTAGCTATAGCAACCAGTCCTGGCAGCCTATCATGAGAGAGTAAACAGGTCTGTAGCTATAACGACCTGAGAAGCTGATGCAGCCCACACAAGAGGGGATATCTAGGAATAGTTAGGATACTGTTAATGGACACATATTGCAAAGTGACTTGTTTTTGCAAGATCTTTAACACAAAAAGCAATCCTTATAGCAGGGGCCTCGCGAGCTAGAATTATCCGGGGCACAACCGGCTCCACGCCCCTGGCATGGGCCTGGAGCGCTCCTGAGTGTGCGCCGCGCCCGCCGAGCTCTCCGACGGTGCGGCCGGTTCACAGCGGCCGTGCAGTCAGAGTCAGGGAGTGGGCAGGGCGGATTGCTTCCGTCCTGCTTTCTCCCCGGTATGTACATCGCTAGGTAATCACTGAACATACAGTGGCGTCGCAGGGGGTGTGACGCATCGCTTGCCTCACACCCCCTGCGATGCTGGGACCTCCTAAGCTGGCAGCTCTGCCGGCCGAGGAGGTCCCGGGCCCTGCGTGACGGCATAAGTGGTGTGGTGACGTCACACCGCTTACATCGTTCACCAGCTACAGGACCTGGATGTGCGGACCCAGGGTAGGTGAGTAACTTTTTTTTATTTTATTTTTATTAGGTAAGGGGACATATTATCAGGCTATGTATGGGGCATATTATCTGGCTATAGGGCCTATGATCTGGCTAAGGGGCATATTATCTGGCTGTGGGGCATATTATCTGGCTTTGGGGCATATGATCTGGCTATGGAGCATATGATCCTGTATGGCATATGATTCTGGCTATGAGCATATGATCGTCTAATGGGCATATGATCAGGCTATTTATGAGGGGCATAATATCTGGCTATGGGGAATATTATCAGGCTATGGGGGACATATTACAGGCTATGGGAGCAATTTTTTTCAGTCCCCCCCCCCCGTATGGGGCATATTATCGGTCTATGGGTCATATTATCTGGCTATGGGCATAATTATCAGGGTTAAGAGGACATATTAATCTGGCTGTTGGGCATATTATCTGCGTAAATGGTAATATTACCTGGGCTAAGAGGCATATTACCTGATAGGTATCAAATAAACTGTCTAAGAGGGACATAATGATCTGGCAATGGGCATATTATCTGCAATTGGACATATAGATCTGGCAGTTGTGGCATGTAAAGTATCTTGCTAAGTGGCATAATTATTAGACTAGGGGTCCAAATCACCTGGCTAAGGAGCATATCATCTGGCTAAGGGGGCATAGTACTTACACCGCTTACACCGTTCACCAGCTACAGGACCTGGACGTGTGGACCCAGGGTAGGTGAGTAACTTTTTTTTATCATCTTAAATATTAATAGGTTAAGGTGGGAACCTTATTATCAGGCCTATGGTAATAGGGGCCTATTTCTGGCTATGGTCCTATGTATCTGGCTGATTGGCAAATTTATCTGGCTGTGGGGACATATTATCAGGCTACGGGGCATATTATCTGGCTATATTATCTGGCTATGGGACATATTATCTGGCTGTGGGGCATATTATCTGGCTAAGGGGCATATGATCAGGCTATGGGGCATATTATCTGGCTATGGGGCATATTATCTGGCTGTGGGGACATATTATCAGGCTATGGGGTGCAATATTTTCCCAGTCTATGGGGCCATGATTATCTTGTGCTATGGGGTATATTATCTGGCTATGGGGCATAATATCAGGCTAAGAGGACATATTATCTGGCTGTTGGGCATATTATCTGGCTAAGGGCAATATTACCTGGCTAAGGGGCAAATTACCTGGATATGGGGATCATATTATCTGGCTAAGGGGCATATGATCAGGCTATGGGGCATATTATCTGGCTATGGGGCATATTATCTGGCTGTTTTGGCATATATCTGCTAATGTGTGCATATTAATGACGAAGGGTCATATCACCTGGCTAAGGGGGCAGATTTCTTACCCTGCTTACACCGTTCACCAGCTACAGGACTTGGACGTGCGGACCCAGGGTAGGTGAGTAACTTTTTTTATTTTATTTTTATTAGGTAAGGGGACATATTATCAGGCTATGTATTGGACATATTATCTGGCTATGGGGCCTATTATCTGGCTATGGGGCATATTATCAGGCTGTGGGGCATATTATCTGGCTATGGGGCATATAATCTGGCTGTGGGGCATATTATCAGGCTATGGGGCATATTATCTGGCTATGGGGCATATTATCTGGCTGTGGGGCATATCTGGCTATGGCATATGATCTGGCTATGGGGCATATGATCTGGCTAAGGGCATATGAACGGCCTGAGTGGTTGCATATTATCTGGCTTTGTGGAGGGACATATTAATCAGGAGGGTGGGGACATATTATCAGGCTATGGGGCATATTATCTGGCTGTGTGGCATATGATCTGGCTATGGGGCATATGATCTGGCTATGGAGCATATGATCAGGCTATAGGGCATATTATCTGACTATGGGGCACATTATCTGCCTGTGTGTGGACATATTAATCAATGGCTTGTGGGAACTTAATATCAGGGCTATGCAGCATATTATCAGGCTACGGGCATATTATCTGGCTATGGGGCATATTATCTGGCTATGGGACATATGATCTGGCTGTTGGGCATATTATCTGGCTAAGGGTAATATTACCAGGCTAAGGGGCATATTACCTGGCTATGGGGACATATTATCTGGCTAAGAGGACATATTATCTGGCAATGGGGCATATTATCTGGCTATGGGACATATGATCTGGCTGTTGGGCATATTATCTGGCTATGGGGCATATTATCTGACTAAGGGTCATATCACCTGGCTAAGGAGCATATCATCTGGCTAAGGGGGCATAGTACTTACACCGCTTACACCGTTCACCAGCTACAGGACCTGGACGTGGTGGAGCACCAGGGTAGTTGATAAACTTTTTTTTATTTTATTTTTATTAGGTAAGGGGACATATTATCAGGCTATGTATTGGGCCTATTATCTGGCTATGGGGCATATTATCTGGCTATGGGGCATATTATCTGGCTGTGGGGACATATTATCAGGCTACGGGGCATATTATCTGGCTATGGGGCATATTATCTGGCTATGGGGCATATTATCTGGCTGTGGGGGCCATAATTTATGCTGGCTGTGGGACATATATATCAGGCTATGGGGCCATATTATCTGGGGGGGGGGGCCCCTATGGGTCATATTATCTGGCTGTTGGGCATATTATCCGTGCCCAGTGGTGCATAATTGATCTGGCTATGGGGCATATTAATCTGGCTATGGGGCATATTTTCTGGCTATGGGGCATATTATCTGGCTTTGGGGCATATTATCTGGCTATGGGGCATATGATCTGGCTATGACATATGATCTGGCTATGGGGTATATGATCTGGCTATGGGGCATATTATCTGGCTATGGGACATATGATCTGGCTGTTGGGCATATTAACTGCTAAGGTAATATTAAACCGGCTAAGGGGTCATAATATACCTGGCTATGGGGACATATTATCTGGCTAAGGGGCATATTATCTGACTAAGGGGCATATCACCTGGCTAAGGGCATATCACCGAGCTAATGGGGCATATTACCTACACCGCTTACACCGTTCACCAGCTACAGGACCTGGACGTGCGGACCCAGGGTAGGTGAGTAACTTTTTTTATTTTATTTTTATTAGGTAAGGAGACATATATATCAGGCAATGGTATTGGGCCATGATTTAGTCTACGCAAGGGGCCTATATCTGACAATGGAGTATATTATCGGCTATTGGGGAAATATATATCAGGGCTACGGGGCCAAATAATCTGCTATGTGGGCACTATTATCAGGCCTAGTGGTGCAGTATTATGCTGGCTGTGGGGTACACTAATTATCAGGTCTATGGTGGGCATGATTATCTGGCTATGGGGCATATTATCTGGCTATGAGGCAGATTATCTGGCTATGGGGCAGATTATCTGGCTATGGGGCATATAATCAGGCTGTGGGACATATTATCTGGCTGTGGGGCATATTATCTGTCTATGGGGCATATGAATCATGGCGTGGGGCATATTATCATGCTATGGGTCATATTTATCAGGCTATTAGCATAAATCTTTCAATGGCATATGATCTGCTATGTTGCCATATTATCAGGCTATGGGGCATATGATCTGGCTATGGGGCATATGATCTGGCTAAGGGGCATATGATCAGGCTATGGGGCATATTATCTGGCTATGGGGCATATTATCTGGCTGTGGGGACATATTATCAGGCTGTGGGGACATATTATCAGGCTATGGGGCATATTATCTGGCTGTGGGGCATATGATCTGGCTATGGGGCATATGATCTGGCTATGGGGCATATGATCTGGCTATGGCATATGATCTGGCTATGGGGCATATGATCTGGCTAAGGGGCATATGATCAGGCTATGGGGCATATTATCTGGCTATGGGGCATATTATCTGGCTTTGGGGACATATTATCAGGCTGTGGGGAGCATATTATCTGGCTATGGGGCATATGATCTGGCTATGGGGCATATTATCAGGCTATGGGGCATATGATCTGGCTATGGGGCATATGATCTGGCTAAGGTGCAATATTAACAGTGCTAAGGGGCATATTATCATGCTATGGGCATAATAATCTGGTCTGTGGGGACATATTATCTGGCTGTGGGGCAAGATCATGATGCCTACATGAGGTCCAGAATCATGATGCCCCCACAAGGCCATATTCAAGAGGCCCCTAAGACAGATAAATATGCCCCATAGCCTGATAATTATTCCGCCACAGCCAGATAATAAGCCCCATGGCCTGATAATATGTTCCCCACAGCCGTGATAGTATGTCCCGCCATGGCAGCCAGATAATATGCCCCCATAGGCCAGATAAAAAGGCCCCATCGAGCCAGATAATAGCCCCATATCCCTGATCGATGAAGCCCCTTAGCCAGATCATATGCCCCTTAGCCAGATCATATGCCCCATAGACAGATAATATGCCCCATAGCCAGATAATATGCCCCACAGCCAGATAATATGCCCCATAGCCTGATAATATGTCCCCAAAGCCTGATAATATGACCCCACAGCCAGATAATATGCCCCATATATGGCATATGATCTGGCTATGGGGCATATGATCTGGGCATAATGTGCATATGATCAGCATGGGGGCAATATTATCTGCAATGGGGCATATTATCTGGCTGTGGGGACATATTATCAGGCTGTGGGGACATATTATCAGGCTATGGGGCATATTATCTGGCTGTGGGGACATATTATCAGGCTATGGGGCATATTATCAGGCCTAATGGGCAAATGAACTAATCTATGGGGCATATGATCATTGGGCTAAGGGGCATATGATCAGGCTATGGGGCATATTATCTGGCTATGGGGCATATTATCTGGCTGAGTTGGGACCATAATATCAGCGTGGGACATATTATCAGGCTATGGGGCATATTATCTGGCTGTGGGGCATATGATCTGGCTATGGGGCATATGATCTGGCTATGGGGCATATGATCTGGCTATGGAGCATATGATCTGGCTATGGAGCATATGATCTGGCTATGGGGCATATGATCTTGCTAAGGGGCATATGATCAGGCTATGAGGCATATTATCTGGCTGTGGGGACATATTATCAGGCTGTGGGGACATATTATCAGGCTATGGGGCATATTTTCAGTCTATGGGGCATATTATCTGGCTATGGGGCATATTATCTGGCTATGGGGCATAATATCAGGCTAAGAGGACATATTATCTGGCTGTTGGGCATATTATCTGGCTAAGGGTAATATAACCTGGCATATTACCTGGATATGGGGATCATATTATCTGGCTAAGAGTACATATTATCTGGCTATATTATCAGGCTATGGGGCATATGATCTGGCTATGGGGCATATGATCTGGCTAAGGGGCATATGATCTGGCTATGGGGCATATTATCTGGCTATGGGGCATATTATCTGGCTGTGGGGACATATTATCAGGCTAGTGGGAGATCATATTATCGAGGGCTATGGGGCTTATATATCTGGCTTGTGGGCAGGTATGATCTAGCTATGGAGCATATGATCTGGCTATGGAGCATATGATCTGGCTATGGGGCATATGATCTGGCTAAGGGGCATATGATCAGGCTATGGGGCATATTATCTGGCTATGGGGCATATTAAACTTGCTGTGGGACAAATTAACAGGCTAGGGGCATATTATCAGGCTATGGGCATATTAATCTGGCTATGAGGGCATAATAACAGGGCAAAGTATGACATATTATCTGGCTGTTGGGCATATTATCTGGCTAAGGGTAATATTACCTGGCATATTACCTGGATATGGGGATCATATTATCTGGCTAAGAGTACATATTATCTGGCTATATTATCTGGCTATGGTACTAGTATTATCTGGCTTGTTTTGTGGCATATTATCATGCAAAGGGGGCATATTGTCAGACGAAGGGCATATCACCTGTCTAAGGGGTGGCAGATTTCATACACTGGCTTACACCGATTCACCAGCTACAGGAGCTTGGACCGATTCTGGACCCAGGGTAGTGAGTAACTTTTTTTATTTATTTTTATTAGGGTAAGAGGGAACATATTTATCAGGCTATGGTATTGGAACATGAATATCTCGGCTATGGGCATATTAACTGGGCTATGGTGCATAATAATCATGGCTTGTGGTGCATATTTGATCTTGGCTATGGGGCATAGAATCTGGCTGTGGGGCATATTATCAGGCTATGGGGCATATTATCTGGCTATGGGGCATATTATCTGGCTGTGGGGCATATCTGGCTATGGCATATGATCTGGCTATGGGGCATATGATCTGGCTAAGGGGCATAAGGATCTGGCCTGGAAGGGCATATTAACTTTCTGTGGGGACATATTATCAGGATGTGGGGACACATTATCAGGCTATGGGGCATATTATCTGGCTGTGGGGCATATGATCTGGCTATGGGGCATATGATCTGGCTATGGAGCATATGATCAGGCTATAGGGCATATTATCTGACTATGGGGCACATTATCTGGCTGTGGGGACATATTATCAGGCTGTGGGAACATATTATCAGGCTATGCAGCATATTATCTGGCTATGGGGCATATTATCTGGCTATGAGGCATATTATCTGGCTATGGGATATATGATCTGGCTGTTGGGCATATTATCTGGCTAAGGGTAATATTACCAGGCTAAGGGGCATATTACCTGGCTATGGGGACATATTATCTGGCTAAGAGGAACATATTAATCCTGGCAATGGGGGCAGTATTATCTGGCAATGGTGACATATGATCTGGCTGTAGGGCATAATTATCTTGTGCTAAGGGGCATATTATCTGACTAAGGGTCATATCACCTGGCTAAGGAGCATATCACCTGGCTAAGGGGGCATAGTAATTACACCGCTTACACCGTTCACCAGCTACAGGACCTGGACGTGTGTACCCAGTGTAGAGTTGAGTAACTTTTTTTTTATTATTAATTTTATGATAAGTAAGAGGACATATATCATGCTAAGTATTGGCCTATGATCTGGCTATGGGCCTATTATCTGGCAATGGGGCATATTATCTGGCTTTGGGGACATATTATCAGGCTACGTGCATAGTTAACTGGCTAATGGCATATTATCTGGCTATGTTGGCAGTATGTATCAGTCTATGGGGCATAATATCTTGCTATGGGGCATATAATTCAGGCTGTGTGCATATTATCTTGCTATGGGGGCCAATATTATCTGGCTATGGGGCATATAATCGTCTGTGGGCAATATTATCTGGGCTTTGTTGGCATATTATCTGGCTATGGGGCCTATTATCTGGCTATGACATATGATCTGGCTATGGGGTATATTGATCTGGCTATGGGCATGATTATACTGGCTTAGGTGACAATGATCTGGCTGTTGCATATTATCTGGCATAGAGGGTAATAATACCAGCTGAAGGGACATATTACCTGGCCTATTGTGGCATATTAACTTGGCTTTGGGCATATTATCTGGCTGTGGGGACATATTATCAGGCTGTGGGGACATATTATCAGGCTATGGGGCATATTATCTGGCTGTGGGGCATATGATCTGGCTATGGGGCATATGATCTGGCTATGGAGCATATGATCTGGCTATGGAGCATATGATCTGGCTATGGGGCATATAATCTGGCTAAGGGGCATATGATCAGGCTATGGGGCATATTATCTGGCTATGGGGCATATTATCTGGCTGTGGGGACATATTATCAGGCTATGGGGACATATTTTCAGTCTATGGGGCATATTATCTGGCTATGGGGCATAAAATCAGGCCTTAGAGAGGAAACATAAATCTGGCTGTTGGGCATATTATCTGGCTAAGGGTAATATTACCTGGCATATTACCTGGATATGGGGATCATATTATCTGGCTAAGAGTACATATTATCTGGCTATATTATCTGGCTATGGGACATATGATCTGGCTGTTTGGCATATTATCTGGCTAAGGGGCATATTGTCTGACGAAGGGGCATATCACCTGGCTAAGGGGGCAGATTTCTTACACTGCTTACACCGTTCACCAGCTACAGGACTTGGACGTGCGGACCCAGGGTAGGTGAGTAACTTTTTTTATTTTATTTTTATTAGGTAAGGGGACATATTATCAGGCTATGTATTGGACATATTATCTGGCTATGGGGCCTATTATCTGGCTATGGGGCATATTATCAGGCTGTGGGGCATATTATCTGGCTGTGGGGCATATTATCAGGCTATGGGGCATATTATCTGGCTATGGGGCATATTATCTGGCTGTGGGGCATTTTGAGCTATGGGCATATGATCTGGCATGGGGCAATATGAATCTGGGCTAAAGGGGCGAATATGATCGCTATGGGGCATATTATCTGGCTGTGGGGACATATTATCAGGATGTGGGGACACATTATCAGGCTATGGGGCATATTATCTGGCTGTGGGGCATATGATCTGGCTATGGGGCATATGATCTGGCTATGGAGCATATGATCAGGCTATAGGGCATATTATCTGACGATGGGGCACATTATCTGGCTGTGGGGACATATTATCAGGCTGTGGGAACATATTATCAGGCTATGCAGCATATTATCTGGCTATGGGGCATATTATCTGGCTTATGAGTGCAAATTAAAAAATCTGGGCTATAGGGATATTATCTGGCTGTTGGGCATATTATCTGGCTAAGGGTAATATTACCTGGCTAAGGGGCATATTACCTGGATATGGGGACATATTATCTGGCTAAGAGGACATATTATCTGGCAATGGGGCATATTATCTGGCTATGGGACATATGATCTGGCTGTTGGGCATATTATCTGGCTAAGGGGCATATTATCTGACTAAGGGTCATATCACCTGGCTAAGGAGCATATCACCTGGCTAAGGGGGCATAGTAATTACACCGCTTACACCGTTCACCAGCTACAGGACCTGGACGTGTGGACCCAGGGTAGGTGAGTAACTTTTTTTTTATTTTATTTTTATTAGGTAAGGGGACATATTATCAGGCTATGTATTGGGCCTATTATCTGGCTATGGGGCCTATTATCTGGCTATGGGGCATATTATCTGGCTGTGGGGACATATTATCAGGCTACGGGCATATTATCTGGCTATGGGGCATATTATCTGGCTATGGGGCATATTATCAGGCTATGGGGCATATTATCTGGCTATGGGGCATATTATCTGGCTATGGGGCATATTATCAGGCTGTGGGGCATATTATCTGGCTATGGGGCATATTATCTGGCTATGGGGCATATTATCTGGCTGTGGGGCATATTATCTGGCTGTGGGGCATATTATCTGGCTATGGGGCATATGATCTGGCTATGACATATGATCTGGCTATGGGGTATATGATCTGGCTATGGGGCATATTATCTGGCTATGGGACATATGATCTGGCTGTTGGGCATATTATCTGGCAAAGGGTAATATTACCAGGCTAAGGGACATATTACCTGGCTATGGGGACATATTATCTGGCTAAGGGGCATATTATCTGACTAAGGGGCATATCACCTGGCTAAGGGCATATCACCGAGCTAATGGGGCATATTACCTACACCGCTTACACCGTTCACCAGCTACAGGACCTGGACGTGCGGACCCAGGGTAGGTGAGTAACTTTTTTTATTTTATTTTTATTAGGTAAGGAGACATATTATCAGGCAATGTATTGGGCATATTATCTAGCTATGGGGCCTATTATCTGGCTATGGAGCATATTATCTGGCTTTGGGGATATATTATCAGGCTACGGGGCATATTATCTGGCTATGGGGCATATTATCAGGCTGTGGGGCATATTATCTGGCTGTGGGGACATATTATCAGGCTATGGGGCATATTATCTGGCTATGGGGCATATTATCTGGCTATGGGGCATATTATCAGGCTGTGGGGCATATTATCTGGCTAAGGGTAATATTACCTGGCTAAGGGGCATATTAACTGGCTAATGTAGCATATTATCTGGCTATGGGGCATATTATCTGGCTATGGCATATGATCTGGCTATGGGGCATATGATCTGGCTAAGGGGCATATGATCTGGCTATGGGGCATATTATCTGGCTGTGGGGACATATTATCAGGCTGTGGGGACATATTATCAGGCTATGGGGCATATTATCTGGCTGTGGGGCATATTATCAGGCTATGGGGCATATGATCTGGCTATGGGGCATATGATCTGGCTATGGCATATGACCTGGCTATGGGGCATATGATCTGGCTAAGGGGCATATGATCAGGCTATGGGGCATATTATCTGGCTATGGGGCATATGATCAGGCTATGGGGCATATTATCTGGCTATGGGGCATATTATCTGGCTTTGGGGACATATTATCAGGCTGTGGGGACATATTATCAGGCTATGGGACATATTATCTGGCTGTGGGGCATATTATCAGGCTATGGGGCATATTATCAGGCTATGGGGCATATGATCTGGCTATGGGGCATATGATCTGGCTAAGGGGCATATGATCAGGCTATGGGGCATATTATCTGGCTATGGGGCATATTATCTGGCTGTGGGGACATATATATCATCTGTGGGACATATTTATCAGGCTATGGGGCATATTATCTGGCTGTGGCATATAAAGGGGCAAAAGATTGGCTAAGGGGATTTTAATCTGGAATGGGGCTTTTTAAATCTGGCGGTGGGGACTATTTTTTAGGCTGGGGGGGACTTTATTACCCGGGCTATGGGGCTATTATCTGGCTGGGGGGCAAAATTATCAGGCTATTGGGCATATGATCGGCTAGGGGGCAAAATAAACTGGCTAGGGTATACCTGGCTAGGGGGGCATATGATTTTGGAAAGGGCAAAAGATCAGGTATGGGGCATTTTAAATTGGCTATGGGGAAAATTTGATCTGGCAAAGGGGAATATCGGGTATGGGGATATTATCGGGTTAGGGGGCATATTTATTGGTTTTGGGGGACTTTTATGGGCTGTGGGGACATATTATCAGGCATGGGACATTTTATCTGGCTGGGGGGGCTATTATCGGGGTTTGGGGGCATTTTACCCAAGGCTATTGGGCATTTTGTTTTGGTTTGGGGGCATTGATTGGCAAAAGGGGCATATATCAGGCTATGGGGCATTTTTTCTGGCTATGGGGCATATTATCTGGCTGTGGGGACATATTATCAGGCTGTGGGGACATATTATCAGGCTATGGGGTTTTATTGGCTGTGGGGCAAAAGATTGGTATGGGGCAATGATTTTGGTTATGGACCCTATTTTCTGGCTATGGAGCATATGTTTGGCCCTAGGGGGCAAAGGATCTTGCAAAGGGGGCATATGATCAGGCTATGGGGTTTATTTTTGGGCAGGGGGGGACATATTATCAGGCTGTGGGGACATATTATCAGGCTATGGGGCATATTTTCAGTTTTATGGGGTTTTTAAATCTGGCATGGGCATATTATTTTGGCCCAAAAGGGGCATAATTTCAGGCAAAAAGGGGGACATATTTCGGGGTTTTTGGGATTTTATCTGGTAAGGGAAATTTAAAACCCGGGGCATATTACCTGGTTTAATGGGATCATATTATTGGAAAAGAGTCTCTTTTGGGCTAATTTCAGGCTATGGGGCATATAAATCGGGCTATGGGGCATATGACCCGGGGTAAGGGCATATAAATCGGGGCTAAAAGGGGCATATTATTGGCTAGGGGGTTTTTATCTGGTTTGGGGGGGGAACATATTATCAGGCTGTGGGGACATATTATCAGGCTATGGGGCATATTATCTGGCTGTGGGGTATATGATCTGGCTATTGGGCATTTGATTGGTTTTATGGAGCATTTTAATTTGGTTTATGGGGATATGTTTCGGTAAGGGCATATGTTTCAGGCTTTTGGGGGCAAAATTATTGGCTAGGGGGAAAATTATCTGGCTGTGGGGACATATTATCAGGCTGTGGGGACATATTATCAGGCTGTGGGGACATATTTTCCGTCAAAGGGGGCCCTTTTAAATTTTGGTTTGGGGGCCCTATTTATCTGGTTGGGGGCAAAATTTTAAAAGGCTAAGGGACATTTTAATCTGGCTGGGGGGCATATTACGGGAAAGGGGTTAATATTACCTGGCATATTACGTGGATATGGGGAAAACATATTTTCGGGCAAAGGGAGTACATTTTTATCGGGCCCTATATTTTGGGGGGTAGGGGGAACATATGATCTGGCTGTTTGGCTTATTATTTTCCCTTAAAGGGGCATATTGTCGGGATGAAGGGGCATATAAACCGGGCTAAGGGGGGCAGATTTCTTACACGGGCTTAAAACCTTCACCAGTACGGACTTGGACTTGGGGAAACCCGGGGTAGGTGAGTAACTTTTTTTTTTTTAAAATTTTTATTAGGTAAGGGGACATTTTAAACAGGCTATGTATTGGAAAAATTTTTTGGGGCTATGGGGCCTTTTAAACTGGTTTATGGGGTTTATTATCAGGCTGTGGGGCATATTATCTGGCTATGGGGCATATAATCTGGCTGTGGGGCATATTTTTGGGTTTTGGGGGGCCCAATTTTATTTAACTTGGGCTGGGGGGGAAATTTTTATCTGGCTATGGGGCATTTTGATCTGGCTAGGGACATATGATTGGCTAGGGGGCAAAAGATTGGCTATGGGGATATTATTGGTAGGGGAAAAATTTTGATCTGGCTTTTTTGGGCATATTTTTCGGCAAGGGTAATTTTTCCCCGGTTTAAAGGGGCATATTACCTGGCTAGGGAAAAATTTTTACTGGAAAGGGGGCCCAACCCTGGAAAAGGGGATAACCCCCGGCTAATGGGGAAATATTACCACCCCCGCTTACACCCTTTACCAGCTACAGGCCCTGGAGGGTGGGGGACCCGGGTGGGTTGGGGTAATTTTTTTATTTTATTTTTATTAGGAAAGGGGAAAACATATTATAGGCAATGTTTTTGGGCAAATTTTTGGGGGGGTTTTTAGGGGGCCTATTATCGGGCTAAGGAGCTTTTTTTAAAGGGGTTTTGGGGGGATATTTTATCGGTTTAGGGGGCATATTATTGGCTAGGGGGCCCTATTATAAATTCTGTGGGGCCCATTTTAAAATCTGGCTGTGGGGACATTTTTTAATCAGGCTAGGGGATTTATTTTGGCAAAGGGGGTATATTATCTTTTTTGGGGGCAGATTATCAGGCTGGGGGCATATTATCTGGCTATGGGGCTATTATCTGGCTTTTGGGGCATTTTAATCTGGCAAATTAGGCAGATTATCTGGCTATGGGGAAATTTTATTGGCAATTGGGGCTTTAAAATTTGGGTGTGGGACATAAATCTGGCTTGGGGCAAAATTATTGCCCTTAGGGGGCCCATTTTTAATCTGGCTGTGGGGCATATTATCAGTTATGGGGCATATTATCTGGCTATGGAGATATTTTTTGGGTTTAATGGGGCATATATCGGGGCTATGGGGCCCATATGATTGGTTTAGGGGCAATATCTGGTTTATGGGGATATGATTTTGGCAAAAGGGGGCAAAATGATAGGAAATGGGGATATTATCTGGAAAGGGGCAAAATTATCTGGCTTTGGGGACATTTTTACCGGGCTGTGGGGACTTATTATCGGCTATGGGGCATATTATCTGGTTGTGGGCATTTTTAATCAGGAAAGGGGCATATTACCCGGGAAAAAGGGGAATATAAATCTGGCTAGGGGGGAATATAAAACGGGAAAAAGGGGCCCATAGGGATCGGCTAGGGGGAATTTATCTGGCTATGGGGCATATTATCTGGCGTGGGGACTTATTATCAGGTTTTTGGTGGGGGGAAATTTTTTATCAGGCAAATGGGGCATATTATCGGGCTTTTGGGGCATATGATCTGGCTTTGGGGCATATAAATTGGAAAGGACATATGTTTGGGTATGGGGGCAAAATGATCTGGCTATGGGGCATATGATCTGGCTAAGGGGCATATGATCTTGCTAAGGGGCATATGATCAGGCGATGAGGCATATTACCCTTGGAGGGTTGGGGGGCCATATTTTCAGGTTTTGGTGGGGAAATATTATCGGGCGGGTGGGGAAAATTTTAAATAGGCTATGGGGCAAATTTTACTATGGGGCTTATTATCTGGCTAGGGGGCCCTAATATCAGGAAAAGGGGAACTTTTACGGGCCTTTTGGGCATATTATCTGGCTAAGGGTAATATAACCTGGCATATTACCTGGATATGGGGATCATATTATCTGGCTAAGAGTACAAAATTAGGGCCCTATATTATCGGAAAGGGGGAAATATGATCGGGGCTATGGGGCATATATCTGGCAAAGGGGGCATAAGATCGGGTTGGCTATGGGGCATATTATCGGGCTATGGGGCAATTTCGGGTGGGGGGACAAAATTACCCGGGTGTGGGGCCCATATTTTTCAGGCTATGGGCATATTTATCTGGTGTGGGGCAAATGATCTGGCTATGGGGCATATGTTTCTGGTTATTGGGAGCATATGATCGGTATGGAGCAATGATTGGCTATGGAGCATAAATTTTTGGTTTGGGGGGAAATATGATCTGGCTAAGGGGCATATGATCAGGCTATGGGGCATATTATCTGGCTATGGGGCATATTATCTGGCTGTGGGGACATATTATCAGGCTGTGGGGACATATTATCAGGCTATGGGGGAATATTTTCGGGCTAGGGGGCTTATTACCCGGGCCTAGGGGGGCATATTTTTGGGCTAGGGGGATAATATCAGGCAAAGGGACTTATTATCGCCTGTTGGGATTTTTATTTGGCTAAAGGGAATTTTTAACCGGGCCTATTCCCTTTGGATATGGGGATCATATTTTCTGGCTAAGAGTACATATTATCTGGTTATTTTTATAGGCTATGGGAAAATATGATTGGTTTTGTTTGGCATATTATTGGCAAAGGGAGCATATTTTTGGAAAGGGGCTTCCCCTGGCTAAGGGGGCGTTTTCTTACACGCTTACCCCGTTCACCACTACAGGACTTGGAGTGCGGCCCCCGGGTAGGTGAGAAACCCTTTTTTTATTTTATTTTTATTGGGTTTAAGGGGGGACAAAATTACCCAGGCTATGTATTAGAAATTTTAAAATCGGGCTAGGGGGCCCTATTTTTTTGGCTATGGGGCATATTATCGGCTGTGGGGCTTTTTAAACCCTGGCTAGGGGGCATATAATTTTGGCTGTGGGGGCATATTATCGGTATGGGGCATTTTAAACGGGGCTAGGGGGCTTATTATTGGCTGTGGGGCATATGATCTGGCAATGGGGAAAAATGATCGGTTAAGGGGGCATATATCTGCAAAGGGGCATAATATCTGGCTATGGGGAAATTTTTCTGGCTAGGGGGCTTTAATTATCGGGTTTGGGGACATTTTAATCGGGGCTGGGGGGGGCATATTATCAGGCTGTGGGGACATTTTTTTCAGGCTAGGGGGAAATTTTAATCGGGTTTTGGGGGCATATTATCTGGCTATGGGGCATATTTTCTGGCTATGGGACATATGATCTGGCTGTTGGGCATATTATCTGGCTAAGGGTAATATTACCTGGCTAAGGGGCATATTACCTGGTTTAGGGGGATCAAAATTTTTTCTGGTAAGGGGGACAAAATTATCTAGCTAGGGGGCTTTATTTTTGGCTAGGGGACATAGATCTTGCTTTTTGGCTATTATCTGGTTTTAAGGGGCATTTTAAACTGATGAAGGGGCATTTCCCCGGGCAAGGAGGAGATTACTTACATGCTTACACCTTTTCACCACAAAGGACTTGGACGCCAAGGGCCCCCGGGGTGGGGTGAGAAAATTTTTTTTATTTTTTTTTAAAAATTAGGAAAAGGGGACATATTTTCAGGCTATGTATTGGACATATTATCTGGCTATGGGGCCTATTATCTGACTATGGGGCATATTATCAGGCTGTGGGGCATATTTTCTGGCGAGGGGGCATAAAATTTGGGCCTGTGGGGACATTTTATCAGGCTATGGGGATATTATCGGGCCCGGGTGGGGCTTATTTGGCAAAAGGGGGCTTTTATGATCTGGCAAAGGGCATTGATTGGCAAAGGGGGCATATGATCGGGGCTATGGGGATATAAATCAGGTTTATGGGGCATTTTATCGGGCTAGGGGGGCATTTTATCTGGCAAATGTAAAAATTACCGGGGGCTATGGGGACATATTATCGGGTTTAAGGGGACATATTATTGGCAAATGGGACTTTATAGTCTGGCTGGGGGCAAAATCACCTGGCTAAGGGGCATATCACCGGGCAAAGGGCTATATTTGGGTTAGGGGGGCTTATTACACCCTGAGGGGCTTAAAAATGGCAAAAGGGGGAGATTTTAACCTGGCAAAAGGGGGCAGAAACTGGAAAAGGGGCCAAAATTATTTGGCTAAGGGGGAAAATAAACCGGGCAAAGGGGGGCCATATTACTGGCTAAGGGGGGCAGTAACCTGGCCAAAAGGGGGGGAAAATTTTAATTGGCTAACGAGGCGGGTAACCTGGCAAAAAATAGGCATTTTTATGGTAAAGGGGGCAAAAAACCTGGAAAAAGGGGGGCGTAATGGTTTACAGGGATTTTTAACTGGTTGGAGGAGGCAGCAACCTGGCTACAATTTAAAATATTTAATTTAAGGAGGCTAAAACAACCTCCCAAAGGGCCCTTTTAAAACCCTGCAAAAATAGGGAACTATATTTCTACTTATTTTTTTATTTTGGGGGCCTTTTTTAACTACCTTTTATTTAAATTTAGGGGAACAAGCCCCCCTTTTAATTGGGGGCCCTAAACTTTCCCTACCTACCTGGGGGACTCCCTATTAGTTTGGGGGTGAACCTACAACTGTCTCGGGAAAATTTCCCCACTTCAAAATTTGGGTTTCCCACAAAACAAGATAAAACTTGGTGCAAAAAAATTGGGGGGGCCCCCATAACCTTTTTGGGACACAAGGGGGAAATTATTGGGGCACAATAGATGGGGAGTTTTTTTATAATTTTAAAAAATTGGAAAAAGAAGTGCTAAATAAAGTGAAAAAGTCTAAGATGTTTGTTTTGAAAATTTTTTCAGTGAAAGTTTTTGGCCCGGGAGAAGACTTCATGGCGTTGGGACAGATGAAAAAAGAAAAGAAAAGAAAGAAAAAACTCTTCAGAGCGTCCCCTGTAAGTCCCCAAATGTAATACATTTTAAATTCACTTATTTTTCCTTTTGAGCCTACAAAAACAACTATTATCTGCCACTTTTAGGGTTCAGGGTTTGGGGGGGTAATGTCTTAAAGAGCCGGGTGTACAGCGAAGTAAACCCATATGGGGGTCGCTTTTTTGGTCAGGGTCTGGCGGGTTTTATCTGATTCTTAATAGTAAAATTTTTTGGGGGCCCTGGTTTTGTAGAAGTTTATTTTTAGTAACAATCATTCGTCTGGTGTATTTGCTCCATGTATAGGTGTATTTTTTGGTGACTGCTATCTATAAGGTATTACATGGTCATATGTAGGTGAGAGTTTTTGAAAATGCAAATTTGTCAGCTCTGATTTTCATTGTACAGTGACTGCTGAGGAGATGGACAGGATCTATGTGGAATGTGCAGAAAATTAGTGGTCGCGACATCGCAGCTGCGGGCAGCAGGAGTGAACTCCTGTTGCCCGCGATCCGGCACAGTAACGGCGCTGTGCACCGCTACTGGTGTCCCTACCAGACAGCCCGGATGCCGAATGAAAGCATCCGGGTTGTCTGGTGACGTCACGATGCCCACAATGCATTGTGGGCAGTGTGACTGACAGTTGCCATGGAGACCAGTACACAGCTATAATCTGACGATAGTTCATACAATTACCCTCTGGGTAAAAGTTAAATAAGTGTGTAAAATTAAAAAAAGTGCAAAAAAGTAAAACACGCAAAAAATAAAATTAAAAACATGTACACCGCCCTTTTCCCCTTTACAAACGGCAATCGCCCCAAAAAAGATCATAAATAAATAAAGTACCCATATCTGGTATCGCTGCATGCGTAATGACCCACCCTATAAATCTTTCATGTTAATTAACCCATACGGTGAACGGCGTAAAAAAAAAACAGCCACAGAATAGAGATTTTTGTTTATCCCGCAGCACATGAAATGTAGTAAAAAGTCATCAAAAACTCATATCAACATCAAAGTGATGCCAATTAAAACGTCAGTTCATCCCGCAAAAAAAAAGTCCTTACACAGCTCTGTATACGGAAAAATTAAAAAGTTATGGCTATTAGAAGATAGCGATGCATAAATATTGTTTTACACAATAAAAACATTTTTTTTTTAAATTGTGCTTCCACATAAAAAAACTATATAAATTTGGTATCATCGTATCAACCCACAGAGTAAAACTAACTTGTCATGGATACTGCACGGTGAAAGCTATTAAAAATAAGAAAACACTGCTAGGATTGCAGTATTTTCTTTACCCTGCCTTCCAAAAAACGGATTTAAAAGTGATCATGAAGTCTTGTCCCCCCAAAAATGACACCAATAAAAACGTCAACTCATCCCACAAAAAAAAAGTCCCTATACAGCTCCATAGACAGACAAATTAAAAAGTTATGGCTCTCAGACTATGGCGATGCATAAACGTGTTTACCTTTTCAAATAAAAGTGTTTTTATTGTGTAAAAGCAGTAAAACACTAAAAAAATATACAAATTTGGTATCGCTGTAATCGTATCAACCTGCTGAGTAAAACTAGCATGTCATTTATACCACAAATTGACAGCTGTTAAAAAAATAAAAAGCACTACCAGGATTGCTGTATTTTGTTCAAAATGCCTCACAAAAATCGTAATAAAAAGTGATCAAAGCATCACAAGCACCCCGTAATAGTAATAATAAAAACATCAACGCATCTTGTAAAAAACGAGCCAACAATCAGCTCCGTATACAAAAAATTTAAAAATCTATGGCTGTCAGAATAGAACAACATAAAAACGCAACTTTTTATAAACTCACTTCTATTGTGTAAAAGTAATAAAACATAAAAAAACTATATAAAATTTATATCATTGCAATTGTACCGACCCCCATAGTAAAGTTATCCCGTCATTTATCCGTATGGTGAACACTGTAAAAATGAAGCCCAAAAACAATGGCGGAACTGCGTTTTTCCTCCCCATATTCATGGCCCAATGCTAAAAAAAAACTACGGATCACCTGTGTACCCAAAATGCAAAATACAACCTTAGATAAGATCTCTGAGGGGTATTGAATCCAAAATGGGGCAACTTCTGGAAGGTTTCACCTGTTTTAGTACTTTGGGGGCTTTGCCGATGCAACATGGCCCCACCAATATCTGTGCTTCAAAAGCCAAATAACACTCCCTCCCTTGTACACCCTGCCATGTGCCCAAACAGCAGTTTACACCCACATGTAGGGTATTGCCGAACTTGGAAGAAATTGCGTAACCCAATTTGGGGTGCTTTTTTTCCAGGATTCCTTGTAAAAATGAAACATTTTCAGCTAAAATTGCAGATTATTGGAAAAAATATTTTTTTTTTTTATTTTCAGAGCTGAACGCTAAAAAAATTTGTGAAACACCTGTGGGGTCGATATACTCACTGCACCTCTGGATATATCCCGTAAGGGGTGTCGTTTCAAATATGGGGTCTTTTTAGGGGCGTTTATCAGGTTTTCGCACCTTAGGGTGTCCGCAAACCTGAAATGGCGCCTAAATAAAAATTGTAATGAAAATGAGACCCCAGAGTCTGGTAGGGCCTCCTCCTATTCTGAGGCTTGTGGTTGAGCCAAATAGTGCACTAGGGCCACATATGGGATATCTCTGAAAACGTCAGAATCTGAGGAATTGATATTACGCTGCATTTCCATGGTCACATCTACTGTGTTCCAGTGAATAATGAATACAAATTGAAAATCTGCAAAATAAGTGACATTTTGAAATTTCACCTCCACTTTGCTTTAATTTCTGTAAAATATCTAAAGGGTCAACAAACTTCTTAAATTCTTTTTTAAAATACTTTAAAGGGTGTAGTTTCTTAGATGGGGTCATTTATTGGGGTATCTAACATACAAGCCCCTCAAAGCCAGGTCAGAAATGGACTGGTCCCTAAAAAAATCTATGTAGCACATTTTCTTGAAAATGTAAACAATTACTACTATATTTCTAAGCCCCTTAATGTGGTACAAAAAAAGAAAAAAAACATTTAAAAAATGATGCCAACCTACAGTAGACATATGTTAGATGCTAGTTATAAACTATTATTTGTGGAATAACTGTCTAACACGCAGACATTTTTGAACTTTGAAAATGGCAATTTTTTCAAAATGTCCATAATATTTTGATATTTTTCACAAATAAACAAGGACTTTTTGGACCAAAATGTATTACTAACTTAAAGCACAATGTGTCACGAGAAAACAATCTCTGAATCACATGGATAGGTAAAAGTTTCAAAAAGTTAAACTCACATAAAGTGACACATGTCAGATTTTAAAACCAGGGCTCTCTCAGGAAGGCCAAAACTGGCTCCGGCGGTAAGGGGTTAAAGAGCTTTGGTAAGCTTGGTAACAACTAATGTGCAGTAAAAAATTATACTTGTAATGCTACTATTTAGTTTAAATGCTTACATATGGTATTATGAGAGAATTTTATGTGACACAATGTATGAACCAAGTGTGGCCTCTATTAAATCTCTTCAGGGGTTGTTAATTGCTTTTTCAGATTAATTTTAATGTTGTGGCAAATTCCATCATATATCTTTATAGACTTTCTGGGAAAGCTGGATGACAATACTGTGGTTCTGCAATTGTGACTATGATGCATCAAAGTAGCATTGTGTGTGTGTTTTACATGAATAGATGGTCTTCTATCACAGCCCCACAGAGTTTACTTAGCGTTTCCAGACTGTTAAATATCACATCCAACTAGATACAAATTAACAGGTTCCCCTCTATCATACCATAAAATGAATAACCATGTTTGTTACCCAGAAGTCTTCATAGCTAGGCAGATTTTGCCATTACAGCATCACATGGATATTTAAGTAGTTTTTCTAGTGACAAATCCTCAGTACTGTAGAACAGCTAGATAGATTTGTTTTTTATGGTCCCAAGACATTAGGGTATCAATTCATATGTAGCTGTAGGACAAAACCATTCCTTAAAGGGTTATCTCACATGCTGTTTCACAGAGCCTCATTCAGGTTCAGGCTTACACTTCCTGTTCAGACTGTGGATGACTCTATGGCAGTGATTAGCACGTCGGCTCTGCTTTTCCTAGCTGATACTGTTAGAGGAACATTAGTGCTGGATGTTCCTAAATAGCAGAGTACAAGGCTAAAGAGCTTTAAAGGGTTAAAGTTGTAATTGTAAGCAATGTAAACAAGCTATGTATAGCAGATAATGCACATCAGGGAGGGGATTTATCATTCCAGCCACTGTTTCAGCCTTTTAGAACAGAGTAAGGTGGTCAGTAACCTAGGAAAGCTTGGATATAGGAAGGGCCCATTATCCACTCTAACATTGAAGGAAATCAAAATCAGAATAGCAATGTATTTGGTAATAGTCTTTTTTTTATGCTTTTACCTATATGTTTAAATCTAATCTATGTAATGGGAAAGTAAAACATATTTTGATAAGTTTATAATGTTAACATTCACAATGCAGTGAAGGGTTAATATAAGACTCACATTCGAGGATGCACACACAGCTATTTTAAAGCTGTTTACAAAACTGTCATACTGTAGATATTTCAGGTAGTGTTCCAAATATGCACATCAGAGCTAGGAAGCTGGGAGCCCGGTATATCTAATACAGTATAAAAGTATGAATTTGGGAACCAAAGGGTGGAACCAGGGGCAGAAGGACAGAGGGCTTGTGGAAGCCTTAATGTATGGAAACCATTATTATCCCAGCTTGATGGAAGTGGATAGTGGAACCTCCACCTCCCACACACACATACACACCCTCTCAAAGGGATCCAAGCAACAATCTAACTAATATAAGATATTTTCTATGATTTTTGCGCTTTTATAGTTTTCATGAAAAATTTAATCTCCATTTTTTATAAGAAGTTATTGTGTGTCCTACTGTTATGGTCTTCTAAAGAACTTAGGTAAGCATTTTATCAAAGAAGCCAGGCTATAGGACTTCAGCCACATGCAATCATTATCTAATCATATCATAATAATTATTTTTTACAGAGAATATCCCTTAAGTACCCAATGACATAGGTAAAGTCACAAGGGAACCAGTGCAACATTTCAGATTAAGCCTCCCTACCCTCGGAAAATGGCTGTGGACCACTATTTTTTAACAGCAGGTTCCCTACTTGGTGTGACAGATGCCTGCCTACCTACGTTTACTTAAAGAGGTTGTCTATCAGAAGAAAATTCATTTGAAATAGGGCAAAGCTGTGGGAAAAAAAATGAAAAAAGTTCTATTTAACTACCCGTCACCTTCTAAATCTCCCTGGGATTTGTTCCTTTTCACTTTGGGTTCTCCTCCACACAGGAGAAGCTCATGCTCCTCCAACTTACAATGAAGTGCGAGCCTCTCCAAAAAAAAAAACAAAGTGATGGGGAGAAGATCCTTCAGAGCTCCAGAGCCGTTGTCCAGCAGTATTCTTCTGCTGGACAACTACTTTAAGTAATGAAATATATCAACTTTAGAAAGGGAACTACATGCTACATTTGCATGACACAACCATAATCATATTTGTCACTTAAAAGTGTAAAACAAAGTCAAATTTTTAACATGACTTATTTTTCTGCTGAAGTTGCTGTGTGAGGGCTTTTTATTTGGAGGATAATTTAACATTTTATTTAGTATCATCATGGGGTACATAAAAGTTTTTGATCACTTTTTTCTTTCATTTTTGGGTGAAGCTAGATAAATAAAAAAAATTAAATTCTGCCACTGATTTTTTTATTTATTTTCACAGTGTTTACCATATTGATAAAACACAACGATTAGGGTGATTTGAATGCTGTGATACCTTTTTTTATATTTTCATTTTTTTGCTTAAAAAAGTTTTTTTTTTCTAATGAGGAAACAAGGGTCTTGTATTTTCTTTTTATTTATTTATTTTTTTAAATACTTTACTTTTTTTTTTAACTTTTTTTGTCCCACCATGGGAATACACTTTACAATCACTTTTCTAGTACATAGCAATACATTAAAGGGGTTTTATCTTTACAAGCTTTCATAGACTTGAGCTGTTTCTATCTGTTTCAGTTTCAAATCCAGGGGCGAGTCTCTTCTCTCCGTAGGCGTGCCTCTCCTGCCAGGAGGCGTTTCTCCCCTCACTGAAGAGTTGTGACATCATGATTCTGTGTGAAGCAGTGGAAGGGAGAGGAAGTCAGCTCCTGCAATGTTCTCTTGTCTGCAGAGCTGTCACCTGCCTCCCAGGCTGCACAAGCTCCTTGTAATCATAACCCATGCATTTCTGTAACCAGAGCACCTGTATTGCTGTAAGCAGTTATACATACAGCCTTAAGTAATGAAACAAATGTGATAAATGCACGCTGCCCCTCTTCTTCCCTCATCTGTTATCAGGCATGAGGTAGAGCAGACTGTATAAGGCTGTTATATGGGCGGAGCACAGGGTATAAGGCTGTGTTATATGGGACGAGAGCAGTGTATAAGGCTGTGTTATATGAGGGGAATGTGAATCTAGCAGCTAGACACTCAGTAATTGCCCAGATCCTTTACATAGTCATCACTTGGAGATGAGGAGGACAACCTTTATTATACACACACAGCCATCACAGGCAGCTCATTTCACTTTTGTGTGTCCGAACACGCTGAATGTCATCAGTCAGCCAATCACAGAAACGGGGGCCTGTCCCATCCAGCTACTGCAGAAATAGCTATAGATGAACAGTTTAGCTCATATCTACTATACTAAGTGACTTAGCTAATGCAAACCAATTGCAAAAGTGCTTATTTTTACTGTTCCCATCATTTTAGATATGATCTTTGTAGCGAGAAAACTCCTTTAATGTGGTTGCACTTGCAACCAGTATTATGTCTGTGGCTATGCCACTGTTAATACCAGCTCGTGCCATAGATAACCAGATTCAGAAGGGGAGTAAATAGAATGTATAGGGTCCAAAGGAAAATAAATTGAGACCTCACCGCTTAATTACAGGAAACAAAAACAACAGCATGGGTATTAAAATTTAAAAGTAAGGGTTCATATCATAGAGAATCTAAGTACGCCACATACAGAAACTAGATATCCACCACAAAAATATTTGACTACAAAAATGTGTTATATTAAAACAGTGTTTGTTGCACATAGCAAACAATCAGGAGCCAGTTTTAATTTTTTTTTTAATCTGCTCTGAAAAAAATTAAAAAAGTTAAAGCTCACTGATGATTAGTTGCTATTGACAACAAAGACAGTTTTAGTATTTGACAGTTTTGATAAATAAGGCCAATGGTCTCGCTCCTGGGTGGGCCCTCTAAGCCTCTGGGTCTCATCACAACCACTATGACTGCTAGTGCTATAGGAATGCCCACGCCATTGAGGAATCTGAGAATCTTGTACAATGTAAGGGTATGTTCACAAGTAGCATTTTGCAACAATTCTGCTGTAGAATTTTGCTACATTTTTAAATAGCAGGATAATATTGTCCTGAATATCTACCCTAAATTTGAAAAAAAAAAAACACACAAAAATACAGCCATAGTAGTCCTACACACATTAAATCTATGCAATGTAAGTCAGATCTACCTATTCCATGTTTCATTTTTGCCCTTAATCTGCACTGCTTTCATGCTTTGGGTCCTTCATCATTGAACAGCTAATGGACTCCGTTATAAACAATGGGCACAAAGCCCACAATGTTCAACATCCACACTGCTGATAGCAGCCAGTCTTCAGTCAAAGATGAAGGAAGCTCGGCGGAAAGAGCTTCCTTTGCAAAATTTTAACAAAACTATGGGTTTCTGTAGCTTATTGAAAGTCTTTAGAGGACATTTTTTAATGCCATTCTTCAAAGGGCATAATGTAGATGTCACTACCATATCAGCACTTATTGTCAAATGACAGCTGATGGATATTTATTATTTTTTTTTTTGCTGGCATCAATAATACACATATTTGATCCCAATGTATGTATAATACTGTAACCTTAGGCTATTGTAGAATTTACTCCTTTAGGAATTAGGTATTTCTCAGTAATAGTGAAGTCTGCGAGTCTTTGGTTTTCAATGAAAGAAAAAAAAATAAACCTGACAAATGAAATGCGCCCATTAGACCCATCATGATCAATTAGGTAACCAACTAACTATATTCATCTGCTATTACTGGAGCTTTATGGATCCTTAGGCTCCATTCACAACCTGTTTTAAGGTAATCCGTTAACATGTACAATACTTGAATTTCTCTTTTATCCTTCCCACCTCAACCAGTTTTGGACTTTTTTTGACACAGCCTTTTTTTTAAATCTGATGTGTATAAATCTGATGTGAATAACCTTATGCTTTTATCTTCAAGTGATACCAAGATTGTGGTTTGTGACACATTGCACTTTATACAACTGGTACATTTTGTGTGAAACATTTTGGGCCACATGTATGAAATGGTTTTGGTCTAAAACTCACTTTTTTCCCCTTAGGTTTCTATGGGGAAATAAGTGAGTTTTGGACCAAAACCATCTCATACATGTGGCCCTTTGTGTTTATTTGTTAACTCCTTTACCAAATTGGACGTATGGGCATTCTTGCAAATGGATGTACCCATACGTCCAGGACATCTATATGTATATAGTATATTACAGTTGGCTTTATGTTCTATTGGCCAGAATCAGAGATTACTCCAGTCACCGCCGATTAAGCCCTTAGATTCATTGTTGCACTACATCCACATATAGTAGGGAAAAACACAGTGATCAAGCTCCCTTTGTCTCCATCGGCACCATCAGGGAATCATAGGGCACTGATGGTCTCCATGAAAACTTGGAAGCATTTGTTATGCTTCAAGGTTGTCTGTGACATCACCATACCCAGTCATGCCCAAAGACTTGGCTAGGTGGGGTGATTGACATTTACAACACACAGCAGTAAAGTACAGATGATCAAGAGATTGCTAAGTCAAGTTCCTCATAGGGGCCAGTAAAAAGAATGTAAAAGTTAAAGTGAAAAGCTCACACACAAATAAGGCACCACCCGTTTCCCATTAAAATTGCCAATCACCCCAAAAAAGAATGAAAATAAAAATGTACACATATTGAGAATTGCCACGTGCATAATGATCTAGCCTATAAATCTGTCATGTTACTTGACGCGCACAATTAATGCCAGAAGAAAAAAAAATGAAAAAAAAAAAGGAATTGTGATTTATTTTTTCATCCCAATATAAAGTAATTAAAACATCATGTAAATCACTGTGTGGTACCAATCAAAAGGACAGTTTGTACTGCAATTAAAAAGCCCTTACACAGTTCTGTATTCATAAAAATAAAAGTAGTGGCTATTAGAATATAACGAAACATAAACATTGTTTTACACAATAAAAACACTTTTTAAAGAGCTACAACATAAAAAAATATAAATTGAGTATCACTGTAATTACATTGACCTGCAAAGTAAAACTATCACGTCATTTAAACTGCACAGTGAGCTATGTAAGAAATGTAAATAAAAATACTGGTGTTTATTAAGGTTTAGCACCTTAGGGTGTCCGCAAACCTATAATGGTGCCTGAAAAATATCCTAATGAACATGAGTACCCAAGATCCAGTAGGTGATCCATCTATTCTGAGGCTTGTGGTTGAGTCAAATAGCGCAATAGGGCCACATATTGGATAATTCTAGAAATGGCAGAATCAGGGGAATTAATGTTGAGCTGAAATTTCACCTCCAGTTTGGGAAAATTCTTGTAACACCTAGAGGCTTAATAAACTTACTAAATGTTGTTTTGAATAATCTAAGGGGTAGTGTTTTAGATGAGTCATTCATGAAGTTGTCTGAAATATAGGCTCCTCAAAGCCATGTCAGAACTGGGCTTGTCCATAAAAATATATCAGTGTTGCAAATGTTCTTGAAAATGTGAAAAATGTGAAAAACTGTTACTAAATTTATAAGCCACCTAATGTCATAAAAAATAAAACATTTAAAAAAATAATCCCATCACAAAGTAGACATGTAGTAGAAGCTAGTTCTAAACTATATTGTGTAGTATAACTATCTGTCTTAAATGCAGAAATTTGAAAACTTTGAAAATTGATTTTTTTTTCCGAATTTCACAACATTTTGATATTTTTCACAACTAAACAAGGATTGTATGGACCAAAATGTATTACTATTTTAATGCAAAATGTCTCAAAAGAGAACAATTTCCATATCATATGGATAGAAAAAGCATTAAACAATTATTTCAACATAAAGTGACATGCTAGATTAGAACAAGGGAGCTCTGACATAGTGGTCAAATCTGGCTGCAGTGGTAAGTGTTTAAAATCACCACAATTGAGCCAACAAAGAATGATGTTTCAAAAATAATCTACTTTTTGTTTTATTAATGCTTCTTAATAACTTGAGTTGGTAACATGTTGCACTATAAACGTTGCTACATCCATCTGCTTTTGGTAAATGTAAAGTTAATATCAGTGACTAATTTTAAATTATGTGTTGGGCACTGATCGTAATAATTAGTTATATAGTTACACAGTTGAAAAAGCCAAATATCCATTAGGTGTGTGGGGATAAGAAATAGATAAAGTTAATTTTAAAACTTTGTTTTCCTCTATTTATTGAGAATTAAGGAAGTTAAAAGGCATACACCAAGAATTCTGCACATCTTCATTAGTTAACAACATTGGATCACAGTCTTCAGGACATGGTAACTAGTGTTGAGCGATTGCGTTGGCTATCGAGATCGATCGATAGTCGATAGTCGGCCGCTATCGATAAGGTTTTTCGATAGTGAGCATCGATTATGAGCGATTACCATTAAAGTCTATGGGAGAGCAACAACACCTTCATTATTACACCCAAACAAGGCTGGAGAAGCTGAAATCAACATCCACAACAGTCAAATGGATACGTGCTACATCTTAGGCAACACACTTAGGTTATAAAAGTCACAGAAAAAAAGTCACAGACCATTCACTATCCCTGTCTTGTACCACAGCATGACCCTTAAACCTGCATCACCCACAAATTAAAAAGTGCCAGAAGGCAGTATGATTTGAACCATCATGTTACTTGAACTGGACATTGAATATCCCTGTCCTGGAACGCAGCATGAGCCCGAAACCTGCATGACCCCCAGTTTTAAAAAGTGCCGCAAAAGGAGTCTTTCAACCACCATTTTAGTTGAACTGGACACTAACTATATTTGTCCTGTACCGCAGAATGACCATTAAACCTGTCTGACCCACAGTTTAAAAAGTGCCAGAAAAAAGGAGTCTTTCAATCACCATTTAAGTTGAACTGGACATATACTGTCCCTGTCCTGGGCCACAGTATGACCATTAAACCTGTCTGACCCCCAGATTACAAAGTGCCGGAAAAAGGAGTCTTTCAACCACCATTTTAGTTGAACTGGACATTGACAAGAACTGTCCTGTGCCACAGCATGACCCAGGGCCGGAGTTACAGTGGGTGCGGTGAGAGCCCAGGCTGGCGTCCGTCATCTATTAACACGCAGGTTAAAATGCCCTGATGACGCAGCAACAAAAACTGTCGTGCTGAAGCAGAGTGCGGAAACTGAAGTGTGAGAACTCCAGCCTTCCTCAGTACACAGTCAAGACCTGGGTAGCGCTTGCCCTCCGTATGAGTGCGGACCAATTGAGCTTCACTTGGAAATACTGGTGGTTAACGCTCCTGTTACACCCAGGTGCCCTTTTGCTTGGCATTCTTTTTCTCATTTTTCTCAACGTGCTGGAGGAAATTGTCTCTGTACTTTGTTCTCTGTCCGTGCTCCATACTCCATGTCCTCTGAATAACCTACATCTGGTCAAGTTTTCCTGTACCTCCCTTGTACAATTCAGAGGAATTTTTTTACCAGCTATTTTGTACATGCAAGTTTTTTAGTAGTTTAATTCTAGAAAACACATTTTTAAAATAGGATGGAATCCCACCATGTCTTTGTTTCTCTTTTTTTCATTGTATTAAATGGGTTGTCTCAATACAGGGATTGATAGCTATGCTAAAGATCTTGCAAAAACAAGTCATTTTGCAATATGTGTCCATTAACAGTGTCCTACCTATTCCTGTTTCTGACAGCACCATCACCCTTGAGCCACTCTTGACAATTGTGAAGAACAAATGTCTGTTAGAAACAATTTTTTTTAGAATAGGACCTGTAGTATAGCTGCATGTCACAGCAAAATGCCCCCAAAAATTCAAAGCATGACCCTTGAGCCACTTTGGACAATTGTGAGCAAGAACAAATGTCTGTTAGAAACAACATTTTTTTAGAATAGGACCTGTAGTATAGCTGCATGTCACAGCAAAATGCCCCCAAAAATTCAAAACATGACCCATGAGCCACTTTTGACAATTGTGAAGAACAAATGTCTATTAGAAACAACATTTTTTAGAATAGGACCTGTAGTATTGCTGCATTTCAAAGCAAAATGCCCCCAAAAATTCAAAGCATGACCCTTGAGCCACTTTGGTCAATTGTGAAGAACAAATGTCTGTTAGAAACAACATTTTTTTATAATAGGACCTGTAGTATTGCTGCATTTCAAAGCAGCATGACCCAAAAATTATAAAAATGACTTCTCAGCCACTGTTAAAAATTGTGAGGGAGAAATGCCACTTAGAAGCCACATTTCTGTTCCAAAGGACCATGATTATTGCTGTATCTCACAGCTACATGACCCCAAAAAATTATAAATATGACTTCTCAGCCACTATTAAAAATTGTGAGGGAGAAATGCCACTTAGAAGCCACATTTCTGTTCCAAAGGACCATAATTATAGCTGTATCTCACAGCAACATGACCTCAAAACCATTGACAATGCGAAAACTTCTTAAGATAAAGTGAGTAAATGGAATACGGTGTTGTCATGAAACCTTGCTGTCTTTTACAATCTCCTCACAGCAAAAGAGAATAATAGTGGAAAAGAGAATAAAAATTGCAGTAAGAAATGATCATTTTAAAAAAAATTTGTAAAGAGGACCATGTCTGTGTGAAGAGGAATGTGAATTAGACCGGCAACTAAGCGGTGGCCTCGGCAATTGGGGCCACAACATCATCAGAGATCCATGCCTGATTCATCTTGATGAAAGTCAAACGATCCACATTATCTGTGGAAAGCCGGATGCGTTTGTCTGTAATGACTCCTCCAGCTGTGCTGAAGGTCCGCTCAGATATGACGCTGGCTGCTGGGCAGGACAACACCTCTAGGCGTGGCGAGCGATCTCGGGCCATTCGTCCATTTTGGATACCCAGAAGTCCATTGGGTCCGGAACACATCCAAAAACATCGGTGTTGAGACGCAGATAGTCGTGCACCATAAACCTAAGCTGGTCTCTTGGTTTTGGATGTGTTCCCTGCATTGCATGCGTTGGTGAGGTGGTAAATAAAGATTGCCAGAGGTCACCCATTAGGCTTCCGCCACCTTGCCTGCTGCTGCTGCTGCTGCTACGGCTACTTGGCACTCTACTGCTGTCACGTCGCTGTTGTTGTTCCACCGTGACATTTGAAGAACGTGAATCAGACGCAACAGATGTCTCCAGTTGATCAATCAGCAAGGTCTCCATTTCCTGCATTTTACTCTCTATTTGGGTGGGTGGGAGGAAAGTGCTGAGTTTTGTTTTGTACCGGGGATCCAGGAGGGTGGCCACCCAGTAACTGTTGTTCATTTTGATGGCCTTAATGCGAGGATCATGTTGGAGGAAATGGAGCATCCAAGCACTCATGTGAGAGATGGAGCCTTGATTTCCCAAGCCTCTGGGTCGAGGGGCACTAGCAAACTGATCTTCCTCATCTTCCTCCTCCACCTCAAATTCGCGCCAACCTCTTTCCAAGGCAGGGACGTCGGTAACGTCGGTGTCTAGGAATACCTCCTCCTCCTCCTCCGCTTCCTCCGGCACAGCTTCAACACAGCCCTGATTTGCCTGAGATGATGCACCCTGAGAGCTGAGGCGCCGCCTTGCACTAGCCCTGGACCCCGAACCACTGCCTAATGAAGACCGATAAAATTGAGAAACTGTCGGGCCTTGTGGATTCGACGGAGAGAAAGGCTCCGTGTCCGCATCTGTGTCCGTCTCCTCCTCCGTCGCTGGCGGGACCTGTTGTTTCAGAGTGTCCAACGATCGTTCCAGAACTAAGATCACCACAATGCTCATGCTGACAAGGGCATCGTCCACACTGACCATTTTGGTGGCTTCTTCAAAACTGGCAAGGATGGTGCAGAGCTCTTTCACCTGCCTCCACTCTCGGTGGCTCAACACCCCGAGGTCCGCACCGCTGCTTGTCAGGCCATGTGTCACTTTGTACTGCATAATTGCGTTGCGCTGCTGCCACAATCGCTGGAGCATGTGGAGGGTGGAATTCCAGCGTGTTGCCACGTCAACAATGAGACGGTTGACGGGGAGGCCGAGCTGACACTGCAACGCAGGCAGGCGGGACGAAGCAGGGTGCGAACGGCGGAAGTGCGAACTTAGACTTCGAGCCTTCCTCAGCAGGCAGTCCAGACCCGGGTAGCTCTTTAGAAATTTCTGGACGACAAGGTTCATGACATGTGCCAGGCAAGGGATGTGCTCCAGCCTACCAATCTTAAGGGCGGCCAGCAGATTTCGCCCGTTATCGCACACCACCTTGCCTGGCACAAGGTTCTTGTCACCCAGCCAGCGCTCGGTCTCGTTGCGGAGAGTCGTCCACAGCTCCTGACCTGTGTGTGGACGGTCTCCAAGACAGATTAATTTCAACACGGCCTGGTTTCTCTGGGCACGTGATGCCACCAGAGGACCCTGCGGTTTTGAAGAGCGTGCGCCGAGCCTGAGAGCCACCGTCACCCCCAGAGACATCCACCCAGCTCACCCAGTGAGCTGTCACAGAGATATAGCGGCCTTGGCCGTGCTTACTAGTCCATGTGTCGGTGGTCAGATGGACTTTTCCGGCCACAGATGCAGACAACGTGCTTGAAATTTTAGATGACACGTGGCTGGCCAGGGCAGGGACGGCTTTTCTGGCAAAGAAATGCCTGCTCGGCATCTGGTATTGGGGGCAGGCAAGGGCCATGACGTGGCGGAACCCATCTGTGTCCACCAGACGGAAAGGCAACATTTCCAAGGCCAAAAGCCTGGCAATGCCGACATTCAGGCTTTTGGCTTTGGGATGTTTTGGGTTAAAGTGTTTCTTCTGCTCCCAAACCTGGAAGACAGAAGGCTGGCTGCTATACCGGCCTCTGTACGGCGTGCAGGTTATAAAACTTGTGGGAGGAGAAGGGGTAGGATGGGTCTCTGGTGGTGCTGGTGGTACTCGGGCGACGGTGGAGGCTGAAGCGGAGGCTGAAGCTTCATGGCTTCATGGGCAGCTGAGAAACGCTTGGTGGTGGCGGAGGGAGGAGGGGCGGGAACAGAGGGTGTGACAGTGGTTGGAGGCCCGGCGTCGGTCTGGCCTTTTTTGGCCAAGTGTTGCCTCCATTTCAACTCATGCATTCGCTGCATGTGACTAGACATGTTGGTGATGGTTAACCACCTAAGGTTCTTGCCTCTACTTATGCATTTACGGCAAAGGCAGCATATGACATCGCTGGGTGAATCAGAGGCTTGCTCAAAGAAGGCCCAGGCTTGAGAGGTCCTGGACCTTTTTGACGGCGATAAGCGAGGAGCGGGGTTTCCGCTGACCGTGGCTGGAATCATATCAGCGGACTTCTGCGACCGCCCTCTCCCTTTTTGAAGCGGGACCCGTACTGACACTACCCCATCGTCTTCCTCCTCGTCCAGTGATGAAGCGCTCACTAGCAAATTCTGCTGAAAAGACCACGTTGAATCCGCAATGTCGTCATCATCATCATCAACACAGGTGACTTGGTCGTCCTGACATTCTGCACCCAGGAGCTGTGGGCTACAAGCAAGAGGGACTGCAAGGCGTTGCCGACCTCCTGGTGATTTTTGCCGATTGACCGGCTTCCTTCTCCTCCTCTGATGTCATCAGTAACTGGGCGTCAGAGCAGATAAAATCATCCTCTATGGACTCTAGATATATTAACATGCCTTCTGACATCAACCGCATTTTGTCATTAAAGAGGTCTTCAGAAAATGGATTATCCACAATGGTGGGTACACGAGTTGACATTTGGGCTGCTTCATGTTGGACGGATGCTGATGATGCTGATGACGACATTTGTGGCCGTGACTGGGAGGACGAGGAGGTAAGACTGCTGGATGCAGGTTGCATTAACCACTGAAGGACAGATTGGCGACGCTGTTCGTTACTGAGATTCACAGGGCCCTGACCCAGCGATGACAGGCCTGACCGTCCTGCAACTGACGATCCATTGGCATGCATGTTTTCGCCAGCACTGGAAGGAGCACCTTCTCTCGTACCTCTACCTCCATGTCCTACCCCCCTCTTTGCTCGCTTACCACCTGAATTTCGCTCCATGTTCAGAAATATAAAAATTTGAGAAGGTATGGAAGAGTTTTGGAAAGTCTCTTATTAAAAGACGGCAAATCACAGCTATTCTCAAATCCCTCAAATCAAAACAAAATTGCTGGATTCAAATTTAACTGCAAAGTGGATCTATCAACAAAGCTTTACTGACCAAAAGTGAAAAAAACACCTGTCTGAAATGTATACGGATATTAAAAGGTATCTTTGGCACCTATCAGTACACCCGTGGTGACTACAAAGTTGCTGGATTCAAATTTAACTGCAAAGTAGATCTATCAACAACGCTTGACTGACCAAAAGTGAAAAAAAACTCCTGTCTGAAATGTATACGGATTTTAAAAGGTATTTTTTGGCACCTATCAATTCACCTGTGGTGACTACAAAATTGCTGTATTCAAATTTAACTACAAAGTAGCTCTATCAACAAAGCTGTACTGCGCCAAAGTGAAAAAACACGTATCTGAAATGTATTCGGATAATAAAAGGTATTTTTTGGCACCTATCAATTCACCTGTGGTGACTACAAAATTGCTGTATTCAAATTTAACTGCAAAGTAGATCTATCAACAAAGCTGGCCTGCGCCAAAGTGAAAAAACACGTATCTGAAATGTATTCGGATAATAAAACGTATTTTTGGCACCTATCAATTCACCTGTGGTGACTACAAAATTGCTGTATTCAAATTTAACTGCAAAGTAGATCTATCAACAAAGCTGTACTGCGCCAAAGTGAAAAAACACGTATCTGAAATGTATTCGGATAATAAAAGGTATTTTTGGCACCTTTCAATTCACCTGTGGTGACTACAAAATTGCTGTATTCACATTTAAGTGCAAGGTGCCTCAATGAACAAAGCTGTAGTGGGCCAAAGTGAAAAAAAACACGTATCTGAAATGTATTCGGATAATAAAAAGTATTTTTGGGCACCTATCAATTCACCTGTGGTGACTAAAAAAATTGCTGTATTCACATTTAAGTGCAAGGTTCCTCAATGAACAAAGCTGTAGTGCGCCAAAGTGAAAAAAACACGTATCTGAAATGTATTCGGATAATAAAAGGTATTTTTGGCACCTTTCAATTCACCTGTGGTGACTACAAAATTGCTGTATTCACATTTAACTGCAAAGCAGCTCTATCAACAAAGCTGTACTGCGCCAAAGTGAAAAAACACGTATCTGAAATGTATTCAGATAATAAAAGGTATTTTTGGCACCTTTCAATTCACCTGTGGTGACTACAAAATTGCTGTATTCACATTTAAGTGCAAGGTGCCTCAATGAACAAAGCTGTACTGCGGCAAAGTGAAAAAACACGTATCTGAAATGTATTCGGATAATAAAAGGTATTTTTGGCACCTATCAACCTGTGCTGACTACAAAATTGCTGGATTCTAATTTAACTGCAAGGTGGCTATATCAACAAAGCTGGAATGGGCAAATTTGAAAAAGAACACCTATCTGAAATGTATACTGATAATAAAAGTGGAGTTTTGCATCTAACAAAGACACCTGCAGTTACTAGAAAAGATGTGTATCCTAATATAAGTTCAGGCTGCCCAATATCCAGGAAATATTTCAATAGAAAACTGTTAATAATAAAGCTATTGCAGTGCAATGTCTACACTAAGTCTTGGTGAACTATATCCAGTATTCTTAAAAGCTTGTCTGTGTTCGCCCGCGCCCCCCACACCCCCCGCTCCCCACCGTGACTTTACAGCGGTAGATGCTCCTTTTAAATTTTCTACCTAACTACATAAAATCTTCAAATCTCTGATCTAACTAAGTTGTAAGGATCACAGCTAACAGTAGAGCTTTCTCTGTGAAGAAATAGAATAATTTCGCTGAGCTGTTTGGACACAGGCAGAGCGCACGTCCTTCTGCTATGAGACGCTGACAGACACTGATCATGAACAGGAAGGGCTGTTCTATGTAAAACGAGGTCATGTGATTTTTCCAGCCAATCGCAACCATACACATCCCAGTCATGACGTCGCACACACATCTCACCCTGCTCTATTCTGTAAGCTGATTTGCTGGCCGCCAAAATGACAGGAAGCGCCGAAAATGGCGCGATATTAATAGATGATGCACAGATTTTAACCTAAATTATCGCATGATCTAAAAATTTCGATCAACATAAAAACTGTGCCGATTTCAACTTTGTCGATAATAATCGCTCAACACTATTAATAACTAAACGCTTGCATACAGTAATATTATGTATATGCATCTCATGATGTTGTTCAATTACATTGTAAAATCTCTTACTACTATTTGTACCTTATGGCACCATTATTTCTGCATAGTTTAGATTGCAGCACATTGTGGGAATTCACTAATTACAGAAATTCATTCAGACCAAGTTTAACAGACCAATCCTTATTGTAACGTCTTATTTGGTACGTCTTTCACTGTCCATGTGCAACACAAAGAAATGGTGCATAACTAAATGTTACAGGTCACTGGGGGTTGTACCCACTTCCGCTAAGGGTATGCTCACACGGCGTATTGTGGCGCATACTGTATGCTCCACAATACACTGGGTGTTTTAAAAGTACGCGCTGGCCAGTGTGTTCTTCTAAAACACAGACAGCCGGCTCCCATTCATTTTCACTCTCCCCAGCACATAAGCGATGGGAAGAAGTGACTTATCAATAGTTTTCCCCGACGCGTACTATACGCCGGGGAAAACGTCAGGTATTTATAGCTCTCAATGACATCAATGAATTACCGCAATTGCCCACCACATTTACACGCCGAGATACACCCTGTAATCATGCCGTGAGAACATACCCTAGCCCTGCCTATGTTTTGGAAAAATTGAGAGAGCTGTGTTAAAACAGAAAAGTCACAATTTTTTGCACATGGAAGACTTGTTTTTGTGCACCAGAACCACCCCCCCCCCCCTCAGAAGCCCTAAGCGAAGGGGGACCATGACTTTGGGAGGGAAAAAAACCCAGACCCCCCCTTTAATTTGGGGGAGTTTTTTGGCTGTATACTGTAGGTATTTAAGCTGAGGTTTCGTGATGCATGATATTTTTTTAAAGAACTTTGAAAAAGGGGATAGGTTTTGAGAGGCACTTTTTGCCCTGCATTGTGAAAAAGCTTTGCTTTTAGTTTATAGTTATGAGCCGGGGGTTTGTTTTTTGAGAGGAGGATGTTGAGGGGGAAGGATTTTAATGTGAGGGGGGTTGGTTTAGGAAGATAAACTCCATTTTACTTCCTTCCCCCCTTTTTCTCTCACCAGATAAGATTTCGCACCCTCGGGGAAGACAAGCACAGGATCCCCCTCCATCACCCCCAGGGGGGGTTTCACTCCCCCTCATACAAGTTTTACGCATATACTATAACATGTGATTGTAAGGGATTTTTAACATGGGGAATTCATTAGCACATGAGGGTTTTATCTCTCCCCCCCCCCCACCTGCGGGTTTGGGCCAGCTTGCTTTTTGAAAGCATGTACCGTCCATTAGTGTTATCTGAGCTCTTTTGGTGGCTGCGAGGTCAAGGTACTGGGGTACGGTGAGAGAAGGACAGCCTAGGGAGTAGGGAATCACAGACGGGTCAGTGGGGAGCTGCAGTGACTGTACGGACAACCCGTGCTGGAACGCCCTTGTGCTGGATGTAACATTGTGGTGCGGGTTTAGTTCCCCCTTTGTGAAGAGGGGGGGATCTGTAATATTCACCTTCACATGCGTATACTGACCCCCGGGCATACAAAAATGTATACTGACCCTGCTAATACGGGGCATTTTTCCCTGCTTGTATTGTGATCAGTGAAACACAGGGGTAAACTCAAAAAAGGGACTAAATACAGACCCTGCTATTACGGCATTATTCCCCTTTTGTTTTGTGATTAGTGTATCACAGCAGATGAAATCAAATAGGAGGTTTATACCCATTATGTACAGGCATTATTTCCCATTTGCATTATGGTCTAGTGATGGGTGTATAACCTTTATCTCAGGGCGTTTTCTGACCCTGCTATTACGCATTTTTTCCCCTGCTTAGTATTGTGATTAGATTTCACAGAGATTAACTCAAAAAAACGGGTTACTCCCCCTTTATGTACAGGGCTTTTTTCCCTTCTTAGTTTTTTATGGTTTAGTGATGATAAAAAACTTACCTCGGGGCTGTTTTGTGACCCTGCGGTACAGGGAAACAGCCCCCCCCTTACCAAGGGAGTCGGGGTTTTTACCTGATCTCTCTTTACCACTGTTATCATATGTCGTGATGCATGCGCTTAAGTCTCTTTTGTGCTGTATATTTTAAAACACTGCTGAAGAGGGTTTGGGTAGGGGTCCTTGAAGTTGGTGGATAATTTTTTGGGGTTTTTCATCACAGTGAGGGTCCCCAGGTTTTGGTCGGGGCGTCTAGGTGAGCTCATGCAGGTGGTCCCGGCGAGCCGAGGGTTTTTAATTTTGCCATTCAGGAGCCCGCGCCAACATCAGAGAGGCATCGGGGAGTCCAGGGGCTTTGGAAGGCAAGGCCCCAAATTTGGGCCGGAGGGCCCTTCAGGGGCGCATGGGCTGGCCCTGCGCTCAGAGAACCCCAAAGTTACAGCGGACTGCCCGGGACAGCGGAAAAGGGCACATGGCTCCTGTATACTGGCAATTTTTGGCTTAGGGTTTCCTACCAAGGTGAAGGGGCCTAGAGGAAAAAAAGGGTTCAGAAAAATAAGGTCCAGTCAGGTAGTTTAAGGGGACCTCCTTTCCCCTTCATTTTTGCATACTAACCCTTGCTGTAATTAGGCGGGGGGGGGTTTTTGGGAGTTGGTCATTAACTTTGGTGTTTTGGGATTTATCATGGTGAGGTCCCCCCCTCCCCCCCCATTTGGGTGGGGGTTGGCGGTATGGGGGGGCTCGTAAAAGGGGGGTTCCCACGAGCTGGGTTTAAGCTGCACATGGTGGTTTCTGGTGCCTCCACCCAGGGTGAAATGGGCTAGGGGTAAGGTGTTCAAGCATTGATAAAATCAAAATTTTTTTTGCTTAAAAACCCTCCTTCCCCCCTTCAGTTTGGATCTAATCCTGTGGTAAAAGGGTTATTGGGGGGCCCCTTGGGGGGGGCCTGGCGACTATGGCAAGGCTCCAAGAGCGGAAAGGGTTTTTCCATTTCCCAAAAAAAAAAAAAAATTTTTTTGGGTGAGGGTCCCCGGGAAAGTTTCCCTAAGGGGTTTTTACGTTTTGAAGAGATCGGGCAAGGGGGTTCTTTCGGGGGGGACCCGGGAGCAAAAAGGTTTTTGAGGGGGCGGTCGGGCTTTTGGGGGCCCCCGACCAGGGGAATGCGGTGGGGTAATGGGTTTTTTCCCTTCGGGGAGGGGGGTCCCCCAGGGCTTTACCACTTTGGGGTTTACTTTGACGCGATCTGGCAGGGGGGCTCTTCCAGGCGGGTATCCCTGGAGAGCAAAAAAAGGGGTGGAGCCAGCAAACGGGGTTTTTTGGGGGGCCCCGAGCCAGGGGATAGGGCCGGGAAATTTTGTTTTTGCAACCCTTGGGGTTTTTGGTCGCCGGGTTCGCTTAGCCCCCTGATTGGGGTTTATGGTGCCTCGAGCCAGTTGGGGAAAATTTTTTTTAGATTTACGATATAGGTCGCCAGTTTTTTATTTTCGGCCTCCTCCCCTTTTGTGTGACAAAAAACAAGATGAATTACATGGCTTTATTTAATTTTTCCCATTATTCTAATGGCAATCATCAAAGAAAACAGTCAGGGGGCTTTTTTTTAAAAAAACTACTGATGGGCAGTTTCCCAAATTTTAGTTAGATAGGGCACATTTTATATAATATTTGCTAAGTGGTTTTTTTTAACATGTTCCAAGTTTTAAATTGAATCTGTCAAAATGCATATGTGAAAAGGTCCGAGGTTTTCTCACAATTGTGCCAATGGCAATATCATTTTAGATATGGTTTCCCTAGGGGTTTTGCCAGGGGGGGTAACCCCGTAATTGAGAGCAAGGAACTCGCAGTTAGTCTCTCCACCCCCCCTCTGTTTATAGGGGAAAAAGTTAAGGCTCTGGGGGGGTTTGAGGAAAAAATGGTGTCAAAAAACAAAAAACAAATAAAAAAAAAAAAAAAAAATTAAAATCTGTAAATTTGTTTGTTGCGGGTGCCGTGGGGGAAAAATGAATTCAATGATGATGCTTCAAGGGCCCATTTTTTGGGAGGATTTTTGGGGGAAAGGGTGGTCTGTTTTTGTTATTATGCTCTGCTCCTCTTTTGTTTTTTACTAGGACAAGGGTTTAACTATACATAGAACTTGTATCGCTATCAGTATGCAACCAAGCGCAGCAGCAATGCAATCAATTTTCCCGCACAAACACCCGCTGCCCTTTCATAAGCATTATGGACTCAAGAAGTACGGAAAACAATGTGTACCACAGTGGGACACTCTGTTTTAAAATTGGGGTTGCTCTCCAAAAACAACGTTTGGTCTCTCTAATGGGTCCTTTTGGGTCTTTGGGGATAACGCCAAGGGCGGAGAGGAATGTCGTGCCCCCTTTAGTCCAAACTGGCCCGCTTGGTTTAAGGTTATGAGGTTAAATAAAACACTGGGCAATGCTTTAGGAAGTCAGGCGCAATGTTGTACATACTTTCTCTTTACTCTTTCTATAAACTGCCAGACGGGGGGTGGGTTTTTTGTGGGCTCATCTTCGTAAGACTGTTTAATAGCTTGTTTCTAAGTGATATTACAAAGTTACATAGTTTACGTCATATTTGACTGAAGCAATTTGTCTTTTTTTGGGTACTTTTTCAGTTAATGTTTTTTCTTGTAGGGCATGGGTTAGGATGCTGTAAAGCTTTTGGTATTATGGGAGCATGTTTGGTTTTTTGGGCTTTTCCAAAAATGTTTTCTTTTTTGGGGCAGAAGATCCCTTGTTCTATTGCTGGGAAAAATTTTGGGGGCATTGTAGGATGGAAAGTGTAACAATACTGACTATTTAGGATTTTTAATTTTTTTTCTTAAGGGGGGAAAAATTAATTTATAGCTTGATGACATCATTGTGAGGGAGTTTTCGGAGACACAACTGGGGCCCAATTTATGATTTTCTGTTGTTACGTCCTATTACGGCTCCCCCTATTTGGGGTTTAAAACTACACGTTTTCCTTGAGCTATTGGATCCTTTAGCTAATGGTCACACCCCCCAATTTTAAAAACTGGGGTTATCATACTTTTCTTTCCTTACTTGTTTCTGGTTTCGCTGTTAGGCCATGGAAGGTACTTTTGTAGGTAGCTTTCCGGGCAGATACAAATGCATGGTCATTTTGTGAGTTTTGGTATTAGGCAGTTTGGGGTCGAGCCCTTTTAAGGGGTCAAAAGGCCCTCCGTGGCGGGTTTAGGATCGGTGGAAATTGCAGGTCCCAAATTATGGTGGGACTAAAATTTTTAACTAAATGGATGTTAAAAATTTTGGTGAAGAGGGGTGAGTTTGGGGTGGCCCCTTAAAAGGGTGTAAAATGGAATGCATCCAGGGCGGCACGGGGGGTTTTAAACAGGAGTGAGGGTTTCATAGGTCCAGTGGTGCCCCTAAAGTGTACTGGGTCTGCTAGAATGGCAGCCCGAGTGTGCCGCCCCTTTATTTGTCGCCCCGGGGGCTGCATGTCAGACAGCTGGGAATACACACAATTGTCACACTCCACCGACTCCCTTTCCATGTTTGTTGTACTTTTTGGTTTTTAAAAAAGCGTGGGCCCTTCACACCAAAGGAGAATTTTTGTTAGAGCGGGGATAGTTAGAGCGGGGGTTTATCCCATTCCAAAAGTCAGAACCCCCCCCCCCAGAAGCCCTAAGGAAGGGGACCAGACTTTTTGGGGGGGAAACCTAGAGCCCCTTATAGTTGGGGGGTTTTTTGGCTTTTAGTTTAGGGATTTAAGCTGATGGTTTCAGTTAGCATAGTAATTTATTGTAAGTAATTTGAGCAAAGGGGGTAGGTTTTGAAGGGCGCTTTATCCCCCATTGGCAAAGCCCTTCTGTGTAGTTTATAGGGAAGAGCAGGGGGGGTTGTGTATAGGGGAGGGTTTGGGATGGGGGAAAGTTTACGTGGGGGTGTGGTTTAGGGGTAATATTTTTCCCGGGCTTCTTCCTACTTTTCCCTTTTTCCACCAAAGAAACAAGATAAGTGTCCTTCCCCCCCCATCCCTATTTTAATGAATGCTCTGAACTTTTCCACTATGATCTGTAAAGTGACAATGAAATTTTTGTATGGTTTTAAATTGCTTTATTAAACCTGTTGAAACACAGTTTTTTATGATCGATGACAAATTTTGTTGGCATTTTCCTTTTAAAACCCAAGGGGAAAGGGGGTCCTTACCGTTCCAGATTTCCTCCCAGGGGGTTTTTCCTCTGCTGAGTGCTGTAGGATGACCCTAGGAGCTGGAATTTGCTAAAATTTTTAGAAAAAAAAAAAAAAATGAAAACATAAAATAAAAAAAAAAAAATATAAAAAAAAAAAATATAAACGGGGTATTTTAAAACCCGTCACAGCTTTTGGTTTCGGTTTAGGATCAGGTGGAAGTGCAGGTCAAATTATGTGGACTAATTTTAACAATAGAGGATGTTAAACCCCAAGGTATGAAGAGGTAGCTTTGGGAATGGCCGCCTTAAGGAGGGAAATGGGAATGGCATCCAGGGGCGGGCACGGTGGTTAACAGGAGGGGGATCTTCAGTAGGGGTTTTATTGGGCCCTAAAGTGTACGGTCTGCTAGAATGGCAACCAGAGCGTCCGCCCCTTTATTTTCGTCTGGGCCCGGGTGCGCATGTCAGAAGCTTGGGAATACACAAAATTTTTTAGTACTCCACCACCCTTTCCCTGTTTGTTGTACTTTTAAAGGTTTGAATAAAGCTTGGCCATTCACACCAAAGGAGAAATTTTTTTTTCATTTTTTTCTTTTGGTTTAAACGGGGATAGTTTTTGAGCGGGGGTTTATCCCATAACCCAAAAATCAGGAAATTTGGGATACAAAATTAATTAAAAATCTCTAAATATAAGGTTTTTAAAAGCTTTCAATATTTACATGCTTAATTAGTGTACTAATTGTATGTTTGTCTATTTCTATCTGCATTTACAGATGTTCACACATCCTTACTTATAAACACTCCTTGACAAAATCCTTTATAAGCCTTGTAAGTATCCTGTCAAGGTTAGGCAGCCTTTGACAATATGTTTGTATTTTCAGCTTGTATCTGTTATTCAGTTAGCACAACTTATTAATTTTTCAACCTATTTTTTTCTGCAAAAAAGAAAAACATTGATGTGATAAAAAGAAAGTTAGAGGATAAAAACTGAAACATCAAATCAGTTTTAATCAGTTCTCATTGACCTTCCCAAAGTTATGATTATTGGAGGGGAAAACTATTCTTCACATTGTGTGAAGACGATTCAACAGCTATTGAATTGTTTTAAGCCATTTTATTAACTTTTTTTTTTTTTTTAAAAATATGGGTGAAATATTGTGGATTTAGACAGGTATAAGGCCCATCTCTAAAACACAGAAACAGGCTTCATGCTTCTCTACATTTTTATGGCACCTGCTTTTTTCTTTATTTTCGACTATAAAAAATACATGCTTAAAACTAAACATGGAGCATAGTCTTCTGTGCATATTTGCACTCTGGAGTTTATAGGAGTGTGAGGGATATGCACCGTTTGCATTTGAGAAAAGCTTGTGGGGGTCTGCTCTTCTCAGAAAGAGGTACATTACGATACATTTAAAAGAAACAATAGGTGCATGTGAAAATAAAGTCAATCACTGGGAAACTAGAGCAGAGTCCAATTCCAAGGAGGTTTTTACTTTTAAATTTTACAGTATGTACTAAAAACGTCAACTAAATTATTAAGACTGACAGAAAACCTTTAACTTTGTAGGAAAGACTCAGGAGATCTTTAAAAATACACGGGGTAAAGAAAGCCAAAAAACTTTGAAAGGGCCAATAAAAACATTTTGGATACCTTTTGGTTTTAGAAGTATCAAAATTCAGTTCCCCCCCCCCAAAAGTTGATACATTGATAAAAATGGTTACCTGGGCAAGATAATTCAAGTATTGGCTTCTTAAGGTTTGAAAACAATTTTGCATGCCAAAAGAGAAAGAGAAAACCCAGTAAAGGAAAAAATGGAATGAGGCATAAAAAAAAAAGATGTAAAATAGGGGGAAAAGGGGAAAATATGGGGGGGCAAGGAACAGGTTGGGGATTCATCATCTTACAGGGTTGAAAACAGAGAAAATACAAGAGGAAACATAATGATTGAGGAAAATTGCTCCTAGGAGTTTGTGTTAGAATCTCCTGATGGAAATTGCTAATTTTATCTCCAAAGTATGAGGCAAGGTCATGAGTACTGAGATCAGTAATAGGTGTCTGTACTTTGGCACTGAGAGGGAAGGTAAAATTGTCAAAGAGGTGTTTAAGATTGCTGGAAAGTGAGGAGATGAGAGAAGTAAAGTCGTTTTGTCTGTCAAAGCAAACACTAAGCCGAATTGTTTTACTTTTGATGGATTACAAAGATTCCCTTTATGTTTTTTTTTTCCTCTGCAGCATGTAAACTTTGTTAAGAGCTTTGAGAACAGCTTATTTGGCGGAAATAAATTCTAACAATCCAGGCAATTTTGCTAAATACTTTTTTTCGTTGCATTTTATGTAATCAAATCTGTATAGAAAGTTGTTTTAAATAAAAAAGTGAAATATCATTAAAAAAGAAGAAAATACAAACTGTTAAAGGGAATGTTAGTTCTTGTTTTTAAATAAAATGAATTGTAACATTTACTTGATTGTATGTATTTGTAAAACCTTAAAGAAAACCGATCACATTTTTATAATTCATAAACTGAAACTGTTTAAAAAAAACAAAAAAGAATCAAAAAAGAAATCTTAAAAAAAAATAAAACTTCCCGTTTAATGCACCCCATTTTTGTGCCCTTTTGAAATTACCCTGCAGGCTGAAGTCACCGCCAAGGAGCTTTCCAGTAAGCTCCCATCATGCCTTGCTCTGGAGTCCACTCCCCCTAATCCCCTGGGATTTATACCCGGGGCAGGGAAAAACACAGAAATAAACTGTTTAGTCACGGGGTTCATTTGGGCACTGGGCTGAGCTGCTGCTCTGAAAGCTCAGGAGGAGTCTCACTAGTTCAGTCACCCACGCCCTGTCTTAAATTTCCCAACCCGCACCCAAAAAGGGAAACACAGGAGCGGGCACTCTTAGGCTCGTTTTACCGGCTTTTTTTCGCGGGATTTGGGGACGTACTGCGCGCCGGATTTGAGCTGCGTATGGCACCAAACCCTCGCAGTAATTATGGTAATCCACCCTTTTCCTAGGGACATGGAATCCCCGCTCCTCCCTGCCGGCGAATCCGCCGGGGGGGGTAAAACTGACACGACTTTATCCAGGCGCAAACCGCCGTGGAAATGGGAAATTATGGGGTCGGCGGCCGCGCCCCCGCCCCACCCCCCCCCTTATTCAAGCTGTCTCGCAATTCCGCTTGAAAAGCCGTGTGAACACGGGTTATGCTCAGGTTTCCTGCTGTTTTTAGTAAACATCGATTTTGGTGAATTTTTGACCCAACAGTTTTCATACAAGGGGTTCCTAACAGCCCTCTCATTTCTAAGTGCTTGGAAAAAAAAAGGGCGCATGGCAACAAAGTGCGTTTTTTAAATAAACATTTTTATACATTTTAGGGTGAAGGAAAATACAGCTTCCCCTGTCGGGAGATACCAATCTTCGGGCTGGCAGTGTACTGAACTTGTCGCAGCCTCTATCCCCCCTCCATGCATGAAATACACACACCTGCTGCAGCCCGGGACCCCTCCCACCCCCCCACCATGCTGTCACTAAAGGGGGCTGCGTTTAAAATAGGTATAAACATAGTAAGATATCACATTAGCTTCTTACATTATATTAAGGGTTAATAAGTAAAATGAATGTAAATAGTAGTAGACTTGTATTGTCAAGGTCTGATAGCTAAAAATCTGAAATTATGTATTGTGAGTAGATGTAGAGAAAACGTGTGTGTTGTGCTTTATTAAAAAATATTATAATAAAAATATAAAATATATATATATAGTACCCATACATAAACATTCATGTATGTATCACTCTGTATATAATATATATTTAAAAATATACATTTATACAATATTTATACATAGATGAAAACATACATAAAATTGTATGTATGTTACTATATATATAGTGCACTATCTATACTAACACCACTATGCACCATATAAGTCTACTACATTACATACAACATTGAAAAACCTTTAAGAGACCTGTAAACATAGTTTTTGCCCCCCTGGCTAAAGACGAACAACCAAAATGTCGAATCTGTTTCCAGCGCTTTTCCCCTTATTCTTAAGTTCTGGGTTTTTGTGTTTTTTATGCTAAAATCTGAATTTTTCAGCGAAAGAGCATTCAAAGCCTTCGGTGTAAATTTTTTAAAGCCCCGCCCCCTCAAATGACAAAGCAATTACTTTGAATGGTAGAAACGGTAATAACTGTCAGTGGCGGGCTAGTTTTGGGGTGGGGGGAAATAACCCCTACTCATGAATAAATTTAGGGGTAAATGATCTAAAATGCTGCATCTTACAGAATAAGGGGCACAGCCTGGAAACAGCGGGTTTTGCACTAGCTTTGCTCCCCTCGACAAGGGGGCACAACCTTGTGACGGGTTCCCTTTAAAAAAATATTTTCATTTTTTATACACTATGGGGGTTTTTAATATTATATTATATATATAACACAATTTAAAACATATAGTAATATCACAGTAGTATTGTTATAATTTATCACATCACTTTATATAAACAATAGTATATATAGTATTGTTTAATAAACAGTAATATTTTAATACTGAATGTTATGTATGTGTACTATATATATATATATATATATTATATATATATATATATAACAACACACGTTTTATTATACTACTCATTAAACATAAATTCAGACTTTGTAGTATACACGCACCTTGACACATACAAGCCCATCTACAATATAAATCAAAAAAATTTAAACCTTAATATAATATATTTAGTAGTTTTACATCTATTATATATATAATATTATATATATAAATTTTTATAATAAATATTGTATTTTAAATAATCATAATGTATACTACATGATTGTGTTTTATGTGTATATCAAGGGGTTGGGGTTTTTTACTACTTTATGCATGTGTATACATGTTTATATAATAATATATTTTAATATTTATTTATATTTATAATATAAATATATATTACTACATCCTCCAACCAACTTGGATCCTAAATTCCATGGGCTAGCAGAGGTATGTTCTGGGGATACAGGGATAAGCCATCGATCTCTGGGACTGTGCTCTTTATTTTGCTTTTCATGTGTCCTTTAAACACACGTGGAAAAACTTTCCCCTTCCTGAACTCTTGCGGGAAATCTGGACTAACTATACAGTAAGGCACCATGAAAAAAAAACCCCCAATTTTTTTTGGGAAACCTTAGGGGCCATTAGATCACAAATGGGGATCGCTTGGGGGTTAGTGGTACTTTATGTGTGACTCATCATCAGTTATTAATCCCATTATTCTTAGGTGTGCGTTTAGTCTGGGTTTACAATACATTGTTATTTCAGTTTTTCTGTTTCATGATAGGACCAGAAAAATGAAAAAAATGGTGGAGCTGGATTTGTTTCCTGACAGACACCGATGGCGCCCAATGGACATCATTAAAGGGATTTTCTGATGCTACAAAATGCTCATTAGTCCATCAGGGCATGATGTAGAAATTCCCTGTTTCTTTTATTTCTCATCATGCCCCTACAGACTAATGAGCATTCTGTAGCATCAGACACCCCTCTAGGTATAATGAGGTCTGTCAGGTTTCCGTCATGGTGTTTTTTACTTTGACAGGTTCAACATATGTGCTGGTTGTTGTAGTGGTGGATACACTGATCATGTTCACCAGAGTGCGGTGTGGTAGCTTCAATTACACTTAGTTGCACATACAGGGAGACATGTATGAAGGAAATGCTTCGAAGTGAATTGTCGAGTCTTGTTATCAGTGTGTAATGCACCTGAATGTATGAATGTGGTTTTGTGTGATTATAAATGGAGTTTAAAGTTCGATGCGCCTCGCCTGTGTATTAAGCGCATTATGAAACTTAGTTGCATTAGTAATGTGCCAAACATGCATAAAAGCTATAGATAGGTTGGAAATAAAAGTCATTAGAATAGCATGTCAGTGAATAGAAACTATGGTACTGATCATGCTTGGTGGAACACAGGTCCCAGCAATACCTGTGCTGTGCTGACTCTTGCTGTATGTAGAATAAAGGGTGAGAACAGTAAAAATAAATTTCAAATTTAATATAGTAGAAATTTAAAATGTAAAAATATGATTAACATCATCAGTGGGTTATGTAATGTAAAGCTAGTTTTTGAGTCTATTAAATTTAAATGCATTTTATAGTAGATATTTTAATATTTTGGGGATATTATATATTTTTATATTAATTTTATATGATAACTTTTTTTATTACATTTAAATAATTTAATTTTATGTAGTTTGATAATTATCAGAAATCACTTTTTATTATTGCACTGGTGTAAGGTGAGGAATATTGGACATTTTTTTTCCCTAACAGCAAATTTAGCTCCACTTCGACTCCTCAGGCTCAGGCAGACCACATTAAAATAGACCTGCCTGTTCGAGCAGAAATGCGCCTAGTTTTGCCAAACCACATTCATATATGTATCTAATAGTATGTGTGTGGTGCGACACGCCTCCATGACGCCCCCAGAACACCCCTTCATGTTAGGCGCATTAGAAAGGGTCGAGTCTTATGAACAATGCACCTAACACATTCATTAGGCGCATTAGACATCGTAGCCGGCTCAGGAAAGGGTGAAAAACCCGATCATACATGTCACCCACAGAGCTTTATACAGTAATCTGAATTAGATAAACAATGGTACATAAATAATAGACTGCCACAGGATCAAACATGAGAGTGCGACTCATCTGGTGTATTTAAGTCTATCTCTACAATCATAGGATTATGAAGATAATAACAACAGGACTTGAGCTGTGACCCTGTTGCGCATAGGAGGCTGTGACTGTGGTGCCTGCAGTGAGTAGAATCAGGGGGTGTGGCCTATATGGACAGCCCGCTAGTCTGCCATTCCCAAGATTGCTGCTCCCATAAACCATTTACTAGCGGACTGCCTCATACAATAATGACTGTATTTCCAGTCATCAGGCTCCCAAAGGTATTTTACTTTATCTTTAGTCATATTTACATCCTCCGTACAGAAATTTAGCTTATTATGCTAAGTGGTGATAGGTCCTCTTTAAGCTTCTCCTGCGGCAGATTTTTTTATTTTTCTTCACGTTTTCCATTTCTCCTTCTACATGGTGTTATGAGAGCTTACTTTTTGGTAGAAAAGAAGTCAATTTTAATGTTCCCATTTATTGTACCATATAAGGCAAATAAGGAAAACCCCTTAAAAATTCCTTGTGGGGTATAATATGGAAAGAATGCAATTTCACTATTTGGGGCAGAGGGTTATGAAGTTAACTATGCAGTATAAGGCAAGGTTCACACGGCAATAATTTTGGGAAGTATTTCACCCGTAATTACACCGTGTGGTCTGGAGCTTTGGCGGGGCGGAGGGCCGGCATATACACCGTGAATAATTGACATGTTACTTCTCTCCCCACTCGGCATATTGTGCGAGCGGGGAGAGGAGACATAATCCATAGTTCTCGATGAAAACTGTGGATTACCTTAATGACTGGCACATATCTTGCCCCGTATTTAGCAAAGTACAGCGCGAAATACGGGGCGAGATATGTCCCAGTTTAAGCTGTGTGACCATAGCCTAAATGTGAAAATGTCTTCTTTATTTTACAGGTTGGTTTAATTCCAGCAATGACAATTTTTTACATTATGTTTTTCTACTTTAAAAAAAAAAAAAAATAACTTAATTTATTAATTTTGCTTTGAAGGTTCATTTTTTTTACACAAATACCTGTTTAATGTTTTCATCTATAGCCCTGGGTGAAAGATTCTTTTTTGCAGGCCGAAATGTAGCTTTTATTGCTATAATTTTACAATTTTGGGGCAGCAAAGTGACCCAAAAAACACAACTTTATCATTAGGTATTTTTTATAACGGTGTTCGCAATATGAGATAATAATGTTATACTGTGATAGCTCAGACTTTCATAGACACGGTGCTACAAATTATGTTTAATTTTTTTTTATTTTTAAAGGGTGGAGGTTGTAACTTTTAACATCTTTTCAACTTTTTTTTAGGTTTTGAAAACTTTTTATTTTTTCACTTGTACTTTTAGTCCCTCCACTTGAAAATTTGGGGGTGCAATCACTTGATTATGTGATTCTGCACACTTTTATACAGGAGAACAGCTTTGTAATATGTCTCTCCTATTGAAGGTGTAATACAAGTACTCAATAAGTGAGCCAGCTCTGTTAAGCCTTACAGACATTATGAGGTAAACGCATGCTAAATATCAGGAAGGGGTTTAAGCTATTGTAAACATTATATTTTAATGGAAATAATGCCATCGTTGCCCATAACAACCAGTCACTATGAGCTTTATTTTTTTCAGCATACAATAAGATACTAAGGATAGTTCACACAACAAGTATTTCAAGTCGGAATCTACGTAGATTTTGACTTACAATACTCTAAAAAAAAAC